>APFE031659078.1:242350-287752 GCA_000404065.3 Pinus taeda | reverse complement strand
ATAGTCCCAAGGAGGAGGGGCAGGATCCTTGAGGTACCCAACCTCTTGGATGAGACCTTGCTACGGGAGCCCCGATGAGGAGTAGCAGGAACTGACTGATTGGGTATAGATAGATGCAGATGGAGCGGCAGAGAGAGCGACAGTGCGGGGAATCCCTGGACAGCGCATAGCTAGCAAGCTGCAACAATGCGAGAGGCACAAGTGTTTTGCACAGTGCTACATGGCACAGAGAGGTGTGCAATGGTGCGAGATGCATGAAGATGTTGCAGTAGCACAGATGTTAGAGAGGGAGCACTTGTCAGCAGCAGGTAGAGCTTCAGCATCAGAGTATGTTTCTAGCCCAACAGGGAGGTTAGTTGGGAGGTGCAGTGCAGATGCAATGCCGGGAGATAGAACCAGTAGCAGCACGGATGTAGTCAGAGATCAAGGTGACATAGGCTAGAGCAGTCAGATACTGAAGAGCACAGAGATGCAGAGTTTTCAGTCGACAGAGGCAATAATAGTCAGAGACTTTGATGATAGAGCAAGTGGACCGGTCAGATGTGTTGCATGCAGAACATTCTAGAGTTACAGGATCGGGTTTGAGAGGAAGCCTTTATTGTTGAGAGGGAGTGTTGAAAAGTGTGCAACGAGAAATGCTTGTTGAGAATGCAACAAGATGATGGAGCTTAGTGGAAAGGAGTCGCCTTCACTAAGTGGGCCCGCAGGCTATTTTTGGCGCAAGTCTATTTTTAGACTATGTCTATTTTTAGACATATGGATCATGTCTATGGATTGCAGGTTGCTGTTTATGGATGATTGCTCAAGTTGGAAAAATAGATGGACTTCTATTTTTGATGAAAGTGTGAGTGATCACAGTGTGAGTGATCAAGTCTATTTTAGACTGGCTGTCAAAAATAGAAAAGTCAAATATTATTATCTCACAATAATATTTGGACTATAAACTTAATCTTATTCTCTTGGAGAACTTCAGTTTGAGCTACAGAGGTGGCACATGCAGCTGTCATAAGGAAATACGCTTTTCTTATGAGTCAGTTGAGTTGTTGCATGCATGACTTCAGTTAGAACTCAATCAGTTGAGTTTGGTGGAGTTGATTGTGGAGTTGATGGAGTTGTGTTCAGTTTAGCTTTGTTAAACTGGTTGTATTTAGTCTAACTGGCAAATAGACTAGAGATGAGTGGGTGAATTAGTTATTAATTAATTCACAAGTTATTAACTCATAATACAACTAATGAATACATCAGTTAACTCAGTTGCATGTCAGTGCATGTTCAGTTCAACAGGGACAGGTGGTAGAGAATCAGATTGCTATCAGTTGTGACTATAGTTGTGCACCATATCTTGCACAATCAAGGGATTGAGTATGCCAATGAGTTTGCCCACGTATTTGCCCACATTTTAGCTTATGCTCACGTCCACAAAGCGTGAGTGACTATTTTGCAGGTGAAAAACGAGTTTGGTGAGCCATTCTCATCAGTTTTTGAGTAGGTATTGAGCAGTGGAGGCAGGCAAGCAGTGGAAGAGATTTGGAGATCATATCTAAGCTGTGTTGTGTGTAACAGAGGTGGAGATACTTGTGAGAAGTATTATGCTATGTAATGTTACATGACTCAATCATTAATATACAGATAGTTGGAGTTTTTAGCGAGATGCTTTCCCCGGGATACATACTGTGTTAATGTGTGAATGCTCTTGATGTTTTATTGTTATTGATGCTGCTATATTGATGATCAACGTAGAGGAGCTTATGTATTGTGTATGTTTTCCGCAATAGTACATGATCAGGATAATCTCTGTTGAATATGTGTTAAATTATTCAAAATTTCTATAGAATGAATGTAGCAGGTATAGCAGGCAGCAGCTCAGTGTGATGCTGACATTTAGGTTGTTCGAGACTAGTTGGAGGGACTCCACGCCAAGAACGTCGTGCCAACAGAGTGACTTAAGGGTGAGTCACGATGTTTTTGGTGGAGGCCTGTTGGGCATGGAATCCCCCCATAACATGTTTTGGGGCTCAAATCCCAAGTTTTGGTCAAATATGTTGTAAGACTCTATGAATTGCGGTCGTGGAGCGCGAAATGTATATTGAGGCATAGGGTTGTCTGCCCTAGAGTTTTGTAATGTAATGTAATGTCATGTCAAGCTACCCATGGTCCAGAAACCATGGGATTGTATAAATAGAGCGAGGCTCTAAGTTACAGATAACAAGAGATGGATTGATGTAATAATCTAGTAGCGGATAGGAAGTAAGTCTAAGTGTCTTAGGTCGTAGTAGTAGGAATAGGCTCTGCAACTGAGGGCGTAGAGGCCTAGTAGAGTCCACAACTAAGTGCATGGACCCCTACAGCTAAGTGTGCAGGGTGGAAATGATTTTGTAACCCAAGAAGAAGAATAATAAAGAGAAGTTTGATTCCAATTACTGTGTATCTAATTTTCTATTACTTTCTATGCATTTACACTATTTTGTTTATCGCACCCACTTATATGAACACTGAACATTGTTAAGTATAATTGGGCTCATACAGATAATTTAAGTAACAAGATAATATCAGGTTAATAGTAAGGAACTTGGGTAATAACGCGTATCATGCCTCGAACAAGGTTGCACGAAGGCAGCATCATAGGACATGAGGTACTAATAGATGCGTGTAGAGACGTTCGCATAGGATCAAACCACAGACGACCAAAAAACCATTAGAAATCTCTAGGGTGCGGAAACCTGGTTCTACCACCCTCCCATACTACTTCAGGTGAGACCTCAATCCGTGCTCCGTGGATTGTTGCCGAAAGGGCCAGTAGTAGCAGGATTTTCTTCGCTAAATCACCTATGAACCTAGGTTAGGACCATACAAGCCAACAATAATAATAGCAATAACAATAAATTTACTGTTTCCATTTTTTTGTAACCCTTTTATATCCCATTCTTTTTCCAATAATATTTTATGGTATTTATATAAAGTAAGGTTTTGAAAATTATCCTAGAACTATTTTTCCCACCTTCATGTGCACAAGAAGGAAGCAAGGAAAAAAGTGATTGACCAAAAAAATCTCCATTTTTCATTAGTATTATCCACTGAAATGGTGACATCGAAATAAGTCGATGAAATATCTATTTGATTTGGCTTATTTTAAGCTCGAGTGCTTCAAACATGCATAATATTTCCCTAAAAATAGCTTTGGGAAAATAACATTAATACTTTATCTTTACAAAAGGTAGGATATATATTTTCCTTTTAAGGTTTATGTAAGATTATAAATTTACCTTTGTGGAACATGGAGTAAATCCTATGTTCATGTGAGATCAATATTTTACCTTTACAAATCACAGCGTAAACTTGCATACCTTTACAAAAGGATGGAAATTTTGCATTGTAACTTTAAAATATGGGATAAATATTTGATTTTTTTTGGTTCATGAAAATCTAATATTTTTTCTTTAAAACGATCTAACTTGAAGAGTCTGATGACATACATTTTCATTAATGTGTTTATTGTTTGTATTCAATTCCTTTATAATGAGTAACCCTTATTTGTAAGATTAATACTTAACCCTTAGATAACATGTATATAAAGTAAAAAAGAAGAAGGAAAAAGTAAAAAATTATCAAAGATTTGTAGTTTTCCTTTAAAAAATTACAGTAAATTTAAGTATCACCTATTAAAAGAGAGGTTTGGTAAAAGTGTCTTCTTGACATAACATTAAAAATTTATCTTTACAAAATATGGGATAAAATTTGGTTAATTTTCACCTTTAAGGTTTATATAAGATCAAAATTTTACCTTTTCAAAACATTTTGTAAATCCTATGTTCATATGAGATCAATACATTGCCTTTACTAATCATGGGGTAAACTTGTGTATTTTTACAAAAGGATAGAAATATTGTGTTGTAACTTTAAAAATATGGGGTAATATTTAAATTTCTTGGTTTATGTAAGTTTAAGACTTTATTTTTATAAAATATTGGAAAAATTTTGTTTTACCTTTTATCTTTCATGGGTAATTTAAATTTTATCTTTCAAATATGATAAATAGATTTACTTTTTAGGATATTAGATTTCACAAGAGATTGAGTGTGAAATTTACACCTTTGATCAAAGATTCATACTTTACTGTTAAAAAGTTAGGGTAAATTTAAGTGTTACGAGTTCAAAAAGTGGTCTAGTAAATTTGGTCTTCTGGGTGTGACATTAAAACATTATCTTTACAAAAGGTGAAATAAATATTTGTTAATTTTATGCTTTGAGGTTTATGTAAGACTACAATTTTACCTTATATTTTGGAAACATGGGTAAAGTTGTGTTTTACCTCTAAAACATGTTAGAAAGATTTTATTTTTAGACCATTAGCTTTCACAAAAGATGGGTAAGAAATTTACACATTTTTGGCAACAAAATTTGCAAAAAACATAGACCATTTTTTAAAATTTGCAAATTTGTTAAACATGGTCCCTTGAATTCATTTTGAATACTACTCAAAATGATTTTCAATTTTAGGAAGACCTATAATAAACTTTTAATAGACGAAAATCACATGATATGCGAAAATTATTGAAAAAGATTTCAAAATTTCACTATTAAAATATTTTTAATATAATGTTTCAAAGTGTAAAATATAAAGTCTTCTTATTATTATTCAAATAATTTAAAATCTATGTTTATATTGATTTTTTGAATGGAAAATGATAAGATTTTGAATGCATAATCACATTATTTGTAAATCATATCATATGGAAAAAATGATCACATGATTTATTATCATATTTGTTTCCTTCTTTTTTCAATTCCAACTACTTTGCGAATGAAATAAAATTGGTTTCCTCCTCTTTATTAAATGAATTCAATTTATTTTATGTGTTTGTTTTCTTGTTATCATATTATTTTGATTAAAGTCCTTTTCTAGTTTAAATATTATATAACTATTTCTATATAGTTTAATTATACTTAATAAACTAATTTCACAAAAGATGAGGTTAAAAATTTGAAAGGAGATTTGGCTTTTTTTTTTAAATTTTAAAAATTTGTTAAACATAGTCTCTATCATCCATTTGGAATACTTCTCCAATCATTTTTAGCATTAAGAAGACTTGTTATAAACATTTTCATTGATAAAAATCATATGATATGTGAAAACTATTGAAAATGATTTAAAATTAGCTTGCGAAAATATTCTAAATATTTTATTAAGGTGTAATTAAGGTATAAAGTCATCTAATTAGTATTTAGATAATTTAAAATTTATGTTTCTATTTCTCTTTAAAATGAAGAATTACATACATTTTGAATACACAATCATGTGATTTTTAAATGTTATCATATGGACTAAGAACGAGCTTTTTGTTTATTTTTAAACAAATAAAAATAATTATTATTATAGAGAGGATTTTTTATTATCATTGCTTTTTCCTTATTTCTTTCTAGATCCAATATTTATCAAACTACTACTAAATCTTGGTGTCTACAATAAAAAAAAATCATCTATGTTGCAGAATGGACGTTGAATTAAGGATTCCATGTAGAATCAATTATTTATAGTATAGATGTTTATATTTTTTATCATAATTTTTTCCTTATTTAATATTTACTAATATTACATATTGCTAACAATTTTGTAGTAATATTTGTTAATATTTTAGTGTTTACATTAGATGCATCCATTTCAATGACGTAGATGTTAATTTCAAATTATGTGTGATAATTTTGAGTCAAAGTAGTAAAAATATGGGTGATGTGGAAGTTAGGAGAACGAATAATAGAAAATGAGTAGGAATGAACAACAAACAGATAGTCCATAGAAAAACATAGAGGAAATGATAACTATGGAGTATCAAAAACAAAGGGGAATGCATAGAGAACATCAACAAAAACAACCACAACAAATGAAAACAAAACAACATCAAGAAGAGATGAAAGATTGTTAGGCCCCTATAATACTAGTGATTCCCCGATTACTATTTTCATTATATACCTTATTGTTATTATTGTGTCCCTATTGTCTCCATATTGTTATTAGTATGCCCCATTGAAACCCACTATTGTTACTTTTGCGCCCTTATGTTATTACTGTTATGTCGTCTTGATTATATTGTGTCCCATTAGACTCCTATATATAGAAGGGAGGTTTAGTCATTTGTATCATCCAATAATTATTCATTTGTTTAATTTAAAGGAGGTTTCCCCCTCAAAGAGGATGAATTCTAAGACATTGATCTATATTTTCTATCTTTTTGTGAGCTGGTTTCTTAACATTTGGTATCAGAACTTTGGATTATAGGGTTTCGCTACTCCAAACAGGCCATCGTGGAATTGTCTCTATAACTTTTTGTCTATGACATTTTAGAAGCTAAAAAAAAACCATTTTAGCTTAAATTGTTTTGAACTTCGGGTCCCAATTTCAGAGCTTGTATTGCTATATTTGCAGATATATGATTTGAGGAAGTTAGGGTTTTTGTAGACCCCTGAATTACATTCCAAATAGGTGACCTGGGAAAAATCATCATAGCTTTTATTTTGAGCATATGATTGAAATTTCATAGCAATTTTCAGAAATAGGATGGTCTGTAGTTTATTGTGTATCATTTTCAGGTACTAAGGTCGAAATGGTGACACGTTGGATGTCGTACAAGTTCACTCTACTGAACTAGTCTATAATCAGGTCATCATGGGTGATTTGGCATAACTCTTCCTTGGAGAATCCAATCTTGATCAAAATTGCAAGGTTAGAAAGAGGAATCAAAGGGCTACCACCGGACGAGATTTCAGATATTCAAGATTCGCAGTTACAAAGATACAACAGATTCAATATCGAGCTCTTACAAAGTGAAAAACAAGGTGTGTGTTTTTTTAATTTTTCCATAAGATTGGTTTGAAAAAATAGTTTGAAGGAATTTAATGGGAATAGTGAAGAATTATTAGCGCTAATTAATTCCCCGAAGAAAGAAAATGGAAACACTTAGTAAGAAACCTGAAATCTCTAGCATGACTCGTGAAGAAGCGGAAGAAATGCAACATGATATATCAAAATTAAAAGACAAAGTACTACAAATTTCACCCTCACTAAAGGTAAATGAAGCTAAGATGAATTGTGTGGAAGCTAATATGAATGGCATGCAAGTTAAGATGGATGGCATAGAAGCTAAGATGAAGGGCATGGATGCTAAGATGAATGGCATGGACGATAAGATGGAAGAATTGAAGATAAATTTTAATAAGTTACTACAAGAAATGGTCACTAATGGTGAAAGGGTAGTAAAGGAAACTCATGATGAGAATAAAAGAAATGTTAAGCATGATTTCATAGACTCTAATGTTGGATTAAATACCCACCATATTCCAAAAATCAATATGAGGAAGTTTGATGGCAAGGGCCCCGGAACATGGATACTATAAATGGAGAAATTTTTCGATCTCCATAATGTACAAAACACACAAAAGGTACATATTGCAACTTTGTATTTGGAACCAAATTAGCTTGTATGGTATCAATGGCTTTGCTCTTGTAAACAAATTTTCACTTTGGAAATTTTTATGGAAGAAATGAGAGCACATTATGAGGATACAAAAAGCAACACCAATTTTCGCCAATTGATAAATCTCAAACAAAAGGGTTCAATGATGGAGCACATTGAGGACCTCCAAAAATTGAACATATGAGTAAAATATATTCCATAGGAGCATAGGATTGATGTGTTCATAAGGACTTTAAAGGATAATATCCAACATGAGGTTTGCCTTTCGGAACCTGGTTCATTAGAGAAGGCATTCAGGTTACCAAGAAAAATGGAAAGAAAAATTATGCCAACCAGGAAGCCTACCACTCACAACTATATAGATGGAAGTGTTGTTGCCCCTAACCTTCCACAACCTACAAGGCTGACACCACAACAATCGGAAGAAAAAAGAGCAAAAGGGCTTTGTTACAGTTGTGATAGCAAATACACTAAATATCATAAGTGTGCTGAGAAGAAATTATCCTACATAGATTGTGAAGAGGAGGAAGAAAAGGAAAAATAAATGTCAAAAGAAGAGGATATACTTTAGGAACAAACCCTAGATAAAGGAGAAATGAACATGACCATATCTTGTAATGCATTGGCTAGAATTATCACTCCTAAAACAATCAAGATAGAAGGACATATCAAGAAGGAAAAGGTAATAGTGTTGATTGATTCAGAAAGTACCTATAATTTTATTCATTGTAAGATAGCAAGGGAATTGAATCACTTCGTATATCTAACACCAAAGTATCAACTGATGGTTGCAAGTGGAGGAACAATAAATTTCTCTGGAAAGTGCCATAATATCAAGCTATCCATGGGAGAATATGTATTGAATAGCCCAATGCTTTCCATTCCAATGGGTGGTGTTGATGTTGTACTAGAAGTCCAACGGCTACAATCCTTGGGTACAATAGCTTTTAATTTTCAAGAAATTTTCATGAAATTTTGTGCAGAAGGAAAGGAAGTTGAATTAAGGCGTATTGCAGGGAAAATGGGAAAGATAATCATCTCTAACGGTATGACAAAGCTTCTAAAGAAGTAACAACAAGGTGTAATTGCACAATTATGTTCACTAGAGGTTCCCACAATGAAATCATCTATTTCTCTAGATCTCCAAAAAGTCTTGGACAATCATTCCAAGGTATTTCAAACTCTCAAAGGTCTCCCACCTATTCGTGATCATGATCATGTTACTCATTTGATTCTAGGAAGTGTTCCTCCAAACATCAGGCCGTACAAATATCCCTATGCTCAAAAGAGTGAAATTGAAGGTATAGTTGCAGAAATGTTAGAGGCTGGTATAATTCAACCTAGTCAAAGTTCTTTCTATGCTTTAGTAGTATTGGTGCACAAGAAGGGTAGATCATGGCGCACGTGTCTGGATTATAGGGAGCTCAACAAGCTCACTATTAAAGATAAATTTCCCATTCCTGTCATTGATGAATTATTGGATCAATTATATGGATCGATTTACTTCACCAAGTTGAATCTTCATTTAGGATATCATCAAATCAGAATGAAGACTAAAGACATTCTGAAAACAACATTTAGAACACATGAGGGTCATTATGAATTTTTGGTCATGCCTTTTGGCCTTATCAATGCACCTTTTACATTTCAAGGTTTGATGAATTCCATTTTCGAACCGACCCTTAGAAAATTTGTGTTAGTATTTTTTGATGATATACTAATCTACATGAAGTCTTTGAAGGATCATGTTGAACATGTTGATAAGGTGCTAAAACTAGTGGAGGAGAAACAATTATATGCAAAAAGCTCCAAATGTTTCTTTGGAGTACAAGAGGTGGAATATCTGGGTCATATTGTATCCCATGAAGGTGTTAAGTTAGACCCTATAAAAATTAAAGCCATTAAGGAATGTAAAATCCTGACATCCATAAAGCATTTGCGAGTATTTCTCAGGTTGAGAGGGTATTATTGTAAGTTTGTTAAGAATTATGGGAGAATAGTAGCACCTCCAAAAACATTATTGAAGAAATATGCATTTTCATGGACTCTGGAAGCAACGAAGGCCTTTGAACATCTTAAAGAGGCAATGTGCCAAGCACTAGTCTTAGCTACGTCGGACTTCACAAAAACCTTTATTGTGGAATGTGATGCTTCAGGAAATGGAATTGGTGTTATTTTAATGTGAGATGAAAGAACCATTACTTTCAAAATTCGTCCAATCAAGGGAAAGTATTTACACAAAGCTATGTATGAGAAGGAAATGTTGGAAATACTACATGCACTTAAGAAATGGCGACACTACCTAATGGGAAGACACTTCAAGGTAAAAACGGATCATGATAGTCTTAAATACTTTTTAGAACAAATATTATCCTCTGAAGAGCAACAAAAATGGGTCACAAAGATGTTGTTTTATGACTTTTAAATCATCTACAAAAAAGGGAAGCAAAATGTTGTGGTAGATGCACTATCAAGAACAGATGAGGATGTGGAATCATTGCTATGTGCCATTTCTATTATCCAACTAGATTGGATAAACGAAGCAAGGGAGGAATGGAAGAATGACGAAGAAGTGTGGGCACTGATTCGAAAGTTACAACAATATCCGAGTACATCTAATACAGTTAGCTGGAAAAATGATTCGTTATGGTACAAATATCGTTTATACCTATGTCATAATTCCCAACTCAAACAAAACATTCTTATGGAATTGCACACTTGTCCCTTAGGAGGGCACTCAGGATTTTTAAAAACTTACCACGAGGATAAGAAGGAATTTTTTTGGGATGGCCTTAGATCGGATATTCAAAATTTTGCAGTAGAATGTTTGGTTTGACAACAAAATAAAGTTGAAGCAATTAAGAACCCAGGTCTATTACAACCATTATCCATTCCAAGCCAACGTTGGGAGGAGGTTTCAAAGGATTTTATCATAGGTTTACCCAAGTCCAAAGGAAAGAGTGTCATCATGGTTGTAGTTGACAGACTTACCAAGTATGTACACTTTTGTGCATTATCACATCCATTTAAAGCTAGTATCGTTTCTACTACATTTATGGAAGCAATTCAAAAGCTACATGGAAACCCAAAGATTATTGTAAGTGACAGAGATCCCATTTTCACTGGAAATTTTTAGAAGAAAATATTTTCTTGTCTCGGTAGTCAATTAGCTCATAGCTCATCTTATCATCCTCAACCTAATGGGAAAATTGAGATAGTAAACAAATGTTTGGAAGGCTATCTTCATTGCTTTGTATATGATAAATAAACACAATGGGACAAATGGTTGCCTCTAGCTGAATGGTGTTATAACACTTCCTTCCATACTATAGCAAAAATGACCCCATTTATGGCACCCTATGGATATCATCCACCATCCATCACATCATATTTAAGAGAAAATTCTAAGTTTCAAGTAGTGGAACATCACATCGAGCATCAACAACAAGTTCTCCAAATTTTAAAGGATAACCCCACGTTGGCACAAAATAGAATGAAACAACAAGTAGATCAACATTGCATCAAAAGAAGTTTTGATGTAGGTGACTAGGTATTGCTACGGCTATAATCATATAAACAAATGTCCCTCAAGCAAGCTAATAAGGATAATAAATTATCACCAAGTATTATGGTCTGTACAAGGTGGTGCAAAAGATTGGTACTATGGCATACAAATTGGAGCTTCCTACAACTTCCCAAGTGCACTTAGTTTTCCATGTTTCATGTTTAAAGAAGGTTATAGGTGACAAGATCCCAGTTCAAATAATATTGCCAGAACTTAACGAGGAAGGAAAAATCATATTGGAAATGGAAGTAGTCACAGAAACAAGAACTCGACAGCTACAAAATCGATCAATTTCAGAGTATCTCATCAAGTGGAAAAAGCTATCCACTGAAGATTCCACATGAGAGGATGAGAATTTTATATAGAAGCATCCAGAACTACTCAAGCGTTGAGGACAATGCTTTTCGGCAGGAGAGGGTAATGTTAGGCCCCTATAATCCTAGTGGTTCCCCCATTACTATTTTCATTGTATCCCTTATTTTTATTATTATGCCCCTATTGTCCCCATATTGTTATTAGTATGCCCCATAGAAAGCCACTATTGTTATTTTTGTGCCCTTACGTTATTATTGTTATGTCAGCTTGATTATATTGTGACCCCTTAGTCTCCTATATATATAAGGGAGGTTTAGTCATTGGTATCATCCAAGGATTGCTCATTTGTGTAATGTAAAGGAGGTTTCCCCCTTGAAGAGGCTAAATTCTAAGGCGTTGATCTATCTTTTCTATATTTTTGTGAGTTGGTTTCCTAACAAAGATAAAATTGAACAATGACAAGAATATCAAAGGGAATACCATAAAGAACATCAAAAACCATATATGAAAAATAAAAGTGAAACAAATGGTAGAGAAACAAGAACAACAAGATATGAATGAATAAATTAAACAATAAAGGTCACACCAAAAAGAAATTAAAATATCATATTGAGATAAGACATCACAAGAAATGACAACAGAACAACAACAAGTAGATATGAAAGAAAAAATTGAACAAAAAAGAGAATGTCAAAGATAAATTAAACGAGAATATTGAGAAATAAAGGTGCAACAAATGACAATAGAATAACAACAAGAAGAGATCAAAGCATAAATTTAATAATAAAGAGCACCTCAATGTGAAATTAAAAGATCATATCGACAAATAAAATCAATAATAAGAGATGAACAACCAAATTGAGCAATAAATAGCATGTCAAAGAAAAATTAAAAGAGAATATTGAGAAAGAGAAGTGCAAAAAATGAAAAAGGGACAACAAGAAGAAGAGATGAAAGACGAATTTGGACAAAAAATATCACATCTAAGATAAATCAAAAGAGAATATAGAGAAATAAATGCACAACAAATGGAATTAGAGAAAAAATTAAGAAGAAATGAAGGAACAATTTGAAGAACAAAGAGTGCTTCAAAGAGAATTAAAACAACATAACGATAAATAAATGCACAACAAATGATTTCAGTTATAAATCATGTGTAAAGTTTTCAAATTCATGTTAGTCACCATTATAAAGATAAATATAAACATAAATTTTAAATTATTTGAATACCAATAAGAATACTTTACACCTTACACTTACAAAAAATATTTTAACAAGCCAAGTGTAGAACCCTTTTCAATAGCTTTCACATATCATGTGATTTTTGTCCACTAAAAGTTTATTAGAGGTATTCCTAAAGCTTAAAATTTATAGGTTAAATAACTTGCAAAATTTCAAAATAGAAATCAACGGTCTTTTCAAATTGTGTTGCCAAAAAATGTAAATTCATCGCCCATTTTTGGTGAAAGATAATAACATAGAAATGGAATCTACCTAACCTATTTTAAATATCAAAGAAAAAGAAGGGGAAAGAAAAAATTGAAAAGAAAAGGGCACATCAAAGCGAAATGGAAAGAGTATATTGAGAAAGAAAAGCACAACAAATGACAACACAACAACAAGAGATGAAAGACCAAGTTGAACAACAAAGAGCATGTCAAAGAGAAATTAACAAAGAATATCAAGAAAGAAAAGCGCAAAAAATGTCAGAAAGACAAAAAAAACAAGAGATGAAAGACTAATTTGGACAACAAAGGGCACATCAAAGAGAAATTGAAAGAGAAAATTGAGAAAGAAAAGTGCAACAAATGGAAATAGAGAAACAATAAGAAGAAATGAAAGAAAAAATTGAACAACAAAGGGAACACCGAAGAGGAGATGAAAGAGAATATAGAAAGAAGATTTCACAACAAGTGACATATAAAGAGTGTGAAGAGAAAAGCATGCAAGAAAATATAGAAGAAAATCCTACAAAAAAAAAGTGTTTAAAGGATGTAGCAAAAAATCCTACGAAAAGTGGTCTTCAAAGGATGTGGAAGAAAATCATACAAAAAAAAGGTGTATAACCAATATCTATGTCTATATTGAGCTAGATATTCTCACTGATATGGATATTTCACATCGAAAATTTCATGATAAAATTGATAAATTAACTCAACTTCAAATGTGTTATATGTGCAATGAGTCATATGTTGGAATTCATGTATTAAAAAAAAATACCATTCCAATATGCATGACACGCAAAACATAAGAAGTTCATCACATATTTTCATCTGATAATCATATGAATCAAGGACATGTTGTATCATCTACAACCACCCTCCAAAATTTTTCCTTAGCCTGTTTTGGAGCCTCCCTACCAACCTTACACAACACTTTGTCTTGCTTCGTCAAGTACTCAAGCTTCAAGTATTTTCCTTGCACAAAGGCAGCCTGTTGATCACAGTTATCCATTCCCCTCATAGGCTACTCACTCGGACTTGGTGCAGTTGTAGGCTATGCAGCCTCCCCTTGAAAATTGTGCATTTCTGGAGGGCAACCAGCCTTCCCTCTAGGAATTGTGCAATCCTCTTTGACAGTGTGTTGGTCTCCAGTATTGCACAATCTTGCCAGCCAACCCTCCCAGTAGGATTTTTGTAAATTTACCCAACATCAGATTGTTCAGCCTAGGATTTTCGCAAATCTAGGCAGCAATTAGCTGCTCTACCCAGAAATTGTGCAAACCTCTTGGGCAATTATCCCAGCTCTCAGCCAGGAATGCACATTTTTCCTAAGCAGTTAAGCACTTGCATGCATGGACATTCCGGTTGACTAGTTCCACCCGGGACCGAGGAAGCTTGACTTGCATGCATGCATGACTTGATATTCATGGAATAGCAAGAGACAACATGCAAAAGGAATCTGATGGTTTAGGGATCTATGTTTAACAGTTGTAGGTTACATGCAAGCAGCAATTCCGAAACCTCTCACCAAGTTTTGTTTCCCCTAGATTTGTGGCATGCGCATCACAACCTCGATGTTGTCCAAACTCATCAACCAAATGTTGTAGAGCTTATTCCTCACATCAACCTTGTATCTCTGACATCCCACATCACATCTAGGAGCAATTGGCACATTCAACTCAGTTGTTTTGGGGTAAGCCTGCTTCCCATGCCTTGTGTTGCATTTCTATCGCTTTTTTTGTTTTCACTTGAAGTAGTATTGTTTGCTTGATTTCTTTGAATTCTTATTTTTGTTTACATATATATTACATCGTCCTAGCTCTATTTCAATTTATGTTTCTATCTCACTGTTTTCGCATGCATGGAATTGTTTTGCACGGACGTTCGCCCAATCGCTGAACTACCTCACCCACATGCATGTTGATCTATTTGTTGAATATTTCATTCATGTTTTCCATGCACTATCAATTAGTTCTACTATCACTTAGTGTCGCCATGCATTTACTTTCTTAGTTGCTTTTAGTTTCCCGTTGGCAAGTCAGGCCAACCTTGGCCCAGACTCTGCCTCCACCAAGGTTGCATTGCATAATCTAGGGAAGGAAAGCTCACCTTCCTCTCCAGATTTGTGCATTCTTGACCAACACTGGCAACCAGGACTATTTTGTACATTTCTAGAGGATAGTGGCTGTTTGACCCAAGAAATTGTGCAAATCTATCCCTAGACTAGCAGTCCTTCTCAGCTAAAATTGCACACTACGCAATCCCAACAATCAGCAACCAGACTAGACTATGCATTGTGTAGCTTGAGCAGTCAGCTAGTCTCCCAACAACACAGATTGTCCCTTATGTAGTCTTGGTAGTTGGTCTCCTAACCTCCCACCCGAAATTGCACAACCTTCATCATCGTGCACCCAAGTATGTTGCAAGTTAGTTCTCATGTTAATTTTCATTTTCGATTGATAGATAGTTTTCCATGATTGTTTCCATGTCTTCAGGTATCCTAGGTATTCATCTACCTATCTACAGTACAAGTACAATGCTTTCCAGGAGAGAAGTGATGAATACACCATTAAGAGCACACTTGGGGATGCAGTCGATCAAGTGTCCATGGACTTTCCTACCCATGAAGACATCAAGTTGTTTTTAGACAAGGACATCAAGATATGACAATATCAGCATCACAGTGAGCAACATCATGAACAGCAGTTGAAGATAGCATACGAAATGCAACGAATGCAAGAGGAGGGTTGTTGAAAACACGGAGGCAGAGTAAGGTTGCAAGCTCAAGGAGGTCCATTGATGATGAGATAAACTTTGAAGAATCCAGCTATGAAGTGACAGCGTGACATGAAGATTGCGCAAAGGGAGAAGATGGAAGAAAGGAGGAGTTCCATGTGCTAAATCAACAACTCAGGAAGAATAGGAAGTTTCACAGATAGGTGAATGAGTTGCAACAGGAACAGGAACAACAACAGGCACAACATGCATTTACAGATGAAATTGCGCCCGTACAAGTTAAGAATTCATCCCAGCAACTGACACATAGAAGACATGGTGATCAGTGTTGTTGATCACATGCAATGTATTCAAAAGCATGCATGTCATTGAGCGCACACATGCAATTTGACCCATTCAACACACTCACCAAGCTGAAGACAAGAAGCAAGTCCAACTAGGGTTGAACATGTACTTCGGCAAGTTGATGTGCATGACCACTAACACACACTTGAAGATCAGCACAGATAGTATACATCAATGTGTTTTCGTTCAACCGTACCTAAGAAGACCATGTGCATGTTAGCAGACGAGTTGGATGAAGGGGTTGAACCAATGCACTGGTTGCAACGGAGGCAAGAGTTCACTTCATCAATATGTCACCATGTGGTGCATGCACACCATCACGGACGACCAAGCTTGGTACTGGCTCACCACCTTCACCATCATAAGCATGTTAAAGAGTTGGTCTTATCACAGTGGATTGACTGTTAGTGATGTCTTGCAAGGCTTTCTCAAGCCATGTTGTCTCAAATGAGTACATATGCATTGTAATGTTGAGTCGCGTCAAGTATAAGTCAAGTGTCAATGGTTGGATGTAATAGTCATAGAGTAGGTGAAGAGTCATGAGGGTAGTTGAACTATCACAAAGGGGAATGTCAAGGGTCACCCCACCCTTTGCTATAAATAATCCCTCATAACTCATTTTAAGGGCTTTTGGTCATCCAAGCTTCTACTAAGAGTATCCTGAAGAAGGCTTGGACATTATTGTAACGTGCCTTGGCTTCTCCACTACATGGAGCTAGTACATCTCTTTGGAGGAGTAGGTAGATGTGGCTATAATGTTCCACTATTGGGGCTAGCATGTTTACTTCGATGTATTGTATGATTGAGACTTACACTTCTTTATATAATAAGAGCCAACACATTTTCCTGCATATGTTGTTATTGTAGTTGGACTACTCTTTTTACCTTAATGATATATGTTGTTTAACTTATGTACTTGTGTATGAACTGATTCACATGAAATTATATGAATCTTGTTGTTAATGTGTTGCATATGTTGTTAATGCTTTCACCGTCTGTGTTGACTTCTATTCCAAACATCAGACAGACCTTTCACATGAAACTTGATGTAACAACCATCACACTCGTCTCAAACTGATCTGTGAGTGTTATACGTGTTATCTTACCTTGTATGATGTAACTTCCACATCCGAGTGGACTGCTGCACTGGAATATGTGCATGTCCTTTTGTGTTGTCTGTTCCTAGCCAAGTTAGGACTGATACCTTTCAACCTAGAACTCACCTTCCCCTTCTTCTCCCTTCGAAGTGTTAGAACCTTTCATACACTTTCCTTGACTCACAGCATCAATCAAACCCTTGCTACTGACATAGTTACATTACTTTCCTCTGTGTGACATCGTGTTCAAGGCATTACCTTACGACCCACTGTTGGGACTCCCACACCAAATGGTCTGAGGTCTAATTGGGAATGCTTACCGGGGAGATCCCCTTGACATGTTAGCAGTCCAACACCGTCAATAGGAAAATAACCTAATGTGCTTCAAGACCTTAAGCAAGTTGAGGATATGTTTATAGCACGTCCAAGTATAATTTTTCATCTTATGCATTCAGTAGGTGGAAAAAACAATTATAGAGGACACACCATTAACTCGACATATTCAACACTTGCATTTAGTGACCATTACGATAAAAAAGATGGAAAATTATCAAATTATGATTTTATTGTTAGAAAAGATAAAGTATTTCATATATTGAATTACAACATTAAGAATGATACATATTGTCATAGAGTTTGAGTTAATGTGAATGAACTTAAATAATTACTTGAAATTACAACAAATGTATCACATTTGATTAAAAATGCTACATTACAATAGATAGACAATGGAACTGAACTTATAATGTTTTAAGCGATTCTAGAGATTGGTGATGCATTAGATGGATTATAAACAACATATGTTGCAGCAAAGCCTCCAAATGCACGATCACAGATTGATATTATTTGATATTGGGAAAATAACCCTATTGTAAAGGAGAATAATCAAAATATAGGTGAAGTGCATTATTGTCCCGCTATTGGTTCATATCCAATGAATGAGTATAACATTGGTGTATTATTTGATATCATATTTTCAACATTGTTCCCAAAAGGTGAAGTAGATTGGTTGAAAGAAGGAAAGAGAAATGTACATTCTACATGAGTACTAAAAACATTATTTTTGATATCATGAAAACAAGTTTGGAAGGCGCCCGCTTTTTAGATACTTTTTACTCAATATTATTATGAGACACTGTTATTAGTATTCATATGTATTTTTTGTAAAGAATAATATGACAAATCTACCAAAAATAGTTGAGTTAAGAGAAGATTTGCAAAATCTTCCAGAGTTGTTACTTTGAGAAATATTAATGCGATTTGGAATTATAGTAAGAGGCACACATGTACGTTGGAATAAGTTTCCTATTGAGTTGTCTAATTTGATTCAATATATTGGGAGTCCCACAATATCCTTTACATTAAGTGCACTAGATATGCAATGGCCATATCTAAATACATTAATGTTAGGTACCTATCCTACAAGTCCATTTGAAGCAATTAAATGGAGATGTAAAAATGTAATTGATAATCCTCATATTCTAGCACATTATATGCACTTAATACATACAATGTTTCAAGATGATATTTTCGAACATTTTCATCAATCTACCGATTATTGGTGTCACTATTAGTGGAAACATCTTGGATCTCCACATATCCATTGATTTATATTCTTTAGAAATGCTCCTAACATGGACATATTGAATTGGGGCAATCCTATGCAACTTATAATTGCAAAATAATATTTTAATGGATGTGTACATGTAATCAATCCATGTGATTTACATCAATGAGATATTTTTTTAATTTAGGCTTTTGTGATCCACATTTTTTATTTAAATTAATAAAGTGTTTTTTAATGGAAAAAAATCAATATCAATGAGATACGTTAGACTGAATTTCGATTATCACCCTTTCTTAAAGGACACAAAAAAAGATTTCAATCTAATCCTATGATTGATTATGAAGAACTTCTTAATTGTGTTGAGCATCACATCACTTCCAAAGAGAGATCTTACCTTCGGAGGAAGGAAGGAAGATTAGTATGTCGATATAAAGCACCATGGGATCTTTGTGATGAGTCAAAAATTTATGTTGACGACAATAGAGAAAAGAAGTATGAACCAATATGAAATGATGATAGATTTAATACACATAATTGTGAAACATTGATGATGTGGAGGGCTAATATGGACTAGAAAAATTTTATTTCATAGCATTTTGTCATTAATTACATAGAAAAATATGCAACAAAATCTAAAAGAAGGATTAGAAACATTTCATGATTTGTTGATACATATATGTTCTATTCAAAATCCAAATTAACCAGTAGAACATGCATATAGGAGTTTTTTGTGTGAAACTATTATTGAAACATATATAGGTGCATAGGAGATAAGTCATTTACTTCTAGATCTCCGTCTTTATTAATGTACCCATTTCCTTGAGGTCTTAAACATTAGTATGAAGCTTTTCAAGAAAATAAAAGTTGAAACATATAACAATGACAATGAAAATTCCCTTATTGATGCATATACCAAGTGGTCTGCCCACATTAAGCACCTTTCATTGATAGATGTAGAAAATCATTGTCATATGAAAAATTTTGACATGAGGAAAAGTAGTTGGGATAGAGTGCAAAAACTATTTTACAAATGTTTTCTCGATTTAGTTTAATTCACATTCAAATAGATGACAAGTTTATCAAATTCTATTGGTTTCAGTTGGTATTATACAAATTCTTTCATGATTTTTGGAGATATGTTGGTCAAACATTTGATGAAATACTGCATAATTGAGAAAATCTACTATACAAACCATGGCATGTTTATTAGAATCCAGTGCCTCCAGTTGATCTAGTTAAGTTTGAAAAAGAAGTAGACATTAGAAATCCACCTCTAGATTCTAGGGAGTATTAGTGGGAGATCATTTGTGCACTACATAATAATAAATATATAAAGTATACTTATTATGAGTTGTTGTGACATGGATATCTTAATCGTAACGATAATTGTAACAAATTTTTTGTTCATGTAGAAACTTCTAATAATGCTATTAATTTCATATCTAAAAATAGAAACTTGAATTCCATTCACACTTACTAGCATAGAAAGTATGATTCCTCTGAGATTCTTAGGGTTTAGCATAGAAAATTGTTTGATATTATCATTTACCATTACAGATTAGTGGTGATCTATTAAGCACGATAATCCAAGGAATTGTAGATATAATAAAGTATTATTTGATTAGAACTATTAAAAATGCAGTTGAAATTGAGTTGTTTCCTAAGAAGAGACCAGTACCTGTTTTAGCTGCTATAGGGATTGCAACTTTCAACATATCAACAACAACAATCCATTCTGAAATTTAGCTACAAATCAAAGATCTAAAACCTCTACAAAAATCACACTTAATTACATTATAAGAAGAGATGAGGCATGTGAAATATATCCTACTAGATGAGATGAGTTTTATTTAAATAAATCTATTAAAAATAATGATTCAAGAGTTCAACATGCTTTCCAAGAAAATTATAAGATTCCTTTTGGTGGGATGTCAATTATATTAGATTGGGATTTGGGACAATTAACACCTATTATGAATAAACCTATATATGCATGTGATGATATTGTAAGAGGATTATGGAACTCATTCACAATTATTTTGATGCTCAATATTGTGTTTTGACGAGATGGATAAAGCAATTAATAAAGAAAATTTCATAATTTATTGACGAATGTAAGGAAATGCAATACCAACTTTGGAAGGCTAGCAATTACTTATGAATTATACAAATACATCCTCTGAACCTTCCATAATATAGTACTTTGACAAGGAAATACATGTATTTTTTACAAATGATGACGTATGCAATGATAATAAGATTTGTTTAATAAATATAATTTGTTCCATTGCAGTTAGTGTTGTTGCAAAAGGAAAAAATAACTACATGGAAATAGATGAGGAAGAAATGGAACTTAAAGTTACTTATTGAAATTAGAGCTCAAGTTATTCTTACGTAAAACATATGGATTGAGTCCAAGCCTCCTAAATGGCACTCTTAGAATTATGGGGAAAAATTGTATAAACCTAGAGTTTTATATGGGAATACAATGGGATGAACCATCAACTCAAATAGTTCCCATTATGTTGAAAATAGCAACAAGAAATGATAAAAATAGAATCCAGAATATTCCAATTTTAATGTCCTTGAATAAAAATTGTGAATTAAATTCGAGTTTAGTCTCACCAGCTGCTCGGAAATAATTAATTAATTCATTATGGATTAATTATTTGGGGAAATTCAAGTAAGAATTATTTCTGAAGTCATGCAATAGTTATCCCTTAAATTAAGGATATTATCCCTTAATTAAGGAGATAAGGTTGAGTTATATTTGAGTTGTAATTAATTAGCTCAGTTTATTGAGTTAAGTCCGATTAAATTAGTTCCAAACTATTTGAGGAACTAGTTGAGAGTTATCAGTCAGTTGATGCATGTATGCACTCAACTAGTGTACTCTAGATAACTGAATATTCTCTCATCAAAAACTCATGCATGTATATTCTAAGAAAGACCCAGTTGAGCTAAATGTCAATGACAATGTACTATAAATTGCATGTGTTTTCCTATAATGGAAAATCATGCATGCATTCAAGATAAGGTTCCTTGAGGATTGCGCAGTTCATATAGGGTGTGAGATCAATGTGAGAGCTCAGTTTTCCACTTGGTTGGAGAAGATCATCCCAGAGAAACAAAACAAGGAAATAAGAGCTTGGAGGGTAGAGGAGAAGTCTTGTGAGAAGCTCCAATTTCCTGTGAGCGTCAAGGAGGATTGTACTAAGAGCTGGCTAGCTGTGAGAGCTAAGGCTTTGTATAATTCTGATGTATTTCCACCTTGTATGATAATGCAGATAGTGGGGTTTTTAGCTAAGGCTTTCCCTTGAGTATTTTTTATGTTTCATGTGCATTGATTCTTCTTCTTCTAGTTATGTATGTTCAGCTTGATTCTTGCTCAAACTTTAAGCTTCTGCAAAGCAAATTGATAGTAGAATTAGATTATAGTATTTTTCTTTGGTATATTGCATTATCGGGTTAATCTACAGTCAGATTTTCTATATCATCTTAGAGTGAGAGTTGTAGAGAACTTGCAGAATTTCTACATGGTATCGGAGCTAGCTGATCTATAGAGAAATTTCTACACATTACACCTATTGCAAGAGGTAAACGAAAGAAACTTGCTTTGAAACTTTCTTTGGCCTTAACAATCCACAAGTCATGATGATTGACATTGGAGAAAGGAACAATTATTACTTGGAAGAAAGAGAGACATGGTATGACATTTATTATCATACCTTGAGTTAAAGAACTGAATGGAATATGATTTCAATATCCCTTTTCATATAAATTATATGAAAATATGGAAAATGTAGTGGGAGTGACTATGAGAAAAGTAGAAGAAGAGAGATTATGATTAATCAAAAACTAAACAACTTGTAGTTGACTAGATTCATATCATTTACATTTATCTATCTTTCAAACTTTTCAATCTGTATTTATATGCTATATAAGCTTATAAGCTTATTTTTAATCTATTCATATGATGTATAAGCTTATAATCTTATTAATATCTAAAAAATTACAAATTGTTATGGGAGTTCAGGTAAAATTGGGGAGGCGTGCAGTATGCCATAAAACTACTTTTGCTTGGCTAAGAGGTTTTCTTCCTCGAACATAAGAGAGCATGTTAACATCCCAAGACCCATAAGCATCTAGAAGGAGTGAAATCCTTCCCTCGTATGGACCACAAACAAGTAATTACATGTGACATGGCTTTCCTTACATAACAATGATGAGTCAACTTGTATTTGTATATAGAATCTAGTGATGGATGTGGCCAATATTCATTTGACAAGTAAGTTATGAAAGGTTTTCCCATTGTTTATTGTGGTGATAGAGATAATTCACATTTAGTGCATTTTCGGCAATAGATTTTGACAAAAATATTATATATCTATCTTAACTTTGGATCTATCAATGGCTAAGAGTGATAAAATCTCTTGAGTTGCAAATGTTTCCTCAATTTTTTCACTCAAAAAGGAGGTTTGCAACTCAGGAGGTTCGATACCTCTCAGTGCTTGATAGATGTAGAGTTAAGATGGATCTACTCTAGTTGTATACACAATATCATTTTATTTCCATTAGTGTGTTGTATATGTTAAAGGGTTGTGGAATGTATGAATCGATTATACAAACACGCCATGATGGTAACATAATTGAATGTTTTAATACATGATGAATGTCACTAATATAATCACCTTCCAACAAATATTTTGATGGTAGTTTTATCACTCAGTTGAAGAGGTTAGTAGGCATGGAACCTCCAATGTGGCTAGCCATGTAGGCTCCTACACATCTTACAAATATAATAGCTCATTCAACCTAACCGGTAATTAGTTAGCATGGTACTTGAGATTAATAACATGTCATTTTATCAACTAAACGTGGGAGTCGTCTCAAACCTTTGAGCCATCACTCCATGAATTTTCTAGATAATATTTCATATTTGGAAGAATCTTGTTTTGGTTGTGAGTTGAGAAACACATGTATCATATGTGGGATGTAATTTCAAATAAGTGGGATCTTTAGAAACTGCTAAAACTAAATCTCCATTACATAAAAGTGTCTATTATAAGGTATGCTCTTTCTCCTTCGAGGAATATCAGATTCACTATCAAAATTATTATTTGTTGAAATGTGAAAAAATTCTTCCTAACCACCACTGTAAATTTTCTGTTCACATTTATTGCTAAATTTTCTCATTATGCAATGGTATGGCTTAAACAATCCTACGTGCATTCTTTTCAAGATAGTGAGAGAAAACCTTCATTGGTTGTACTTCTCTTTAGTCAATACCATTTTCTCCTCTATCTTAAAGAAGTACATCAACCTCCATTTCATATTCATTGACATATTCTACAAGTTTTAGTATACCCCTCATGGTGAACCATATTTTTTCATGAGAGAAGAGTTGATTTCTTGTGCATTGATAATGTCCTGGACCTAGCCCCAACTACATTCATTTTTTTTCACATTTTCTCCTAGATTAAATATTTAATTGACTACTTATGATTCTTATATAATATAGTCAAAAACCCCTTTCAACCTCATGACTCTTAACTATTGGGCTCTGGTAATTTTCCTTAGCAATATTCCTAAAAGTTACAATTGTTAGATCACAATATTCACGCCAACCTATTGATTCCTTATTATTATATCATCCCTCTTCACGAGTGTACTCATATAATTCATTTCCTCATTTATCACCAAAATATATAATTGTTCATAACTATTATATATGTATAAGTTACATATATGAACAGAATTTGGTAGAGCCCATACTTTTAGGAATTTCATGTTGTGCATATATGGTTCTCCTACATAAAAAAAAATGGATTTACATTAATTAACATAAATCCATTTTTAATGATCTCATATTCAATAAATCTCAATCTCTTTAATCAAATAGAAATATGGATTCATTCTGAAATTCTAGTCATTTCCTTAACCATATAGTTTCCTTTATTGAATGATATGGGCATGTTTTCAACTATGTGGCCATCGCATAAAAAAATATTGTGTTGCAATGATTTATTATAAATATCATTTCGTGAATGTCAAATTCTCTAGCATTATTATGTCTTATTTTATTTTTTTATTTCAAGTTTACAATTTTGTGATGGATTATTAAATCCCATCCACCTAGAGATATCTTGTTAGCATTTGCATCTCCCAAAGGCTCACACTACACTATTTTCCACCCATTGGTGCATACAAATCATATATTCATCGTGTGTATTGAATGGTTATAACACTTACAAAATCATAATTCATTCTCCATATATTTCAAGGCTTGGTGTTGGTTAGTTTTTCCACATGCATTTTCTTATTGAACTTTGTAAATATATTATATATGGTCACAGTTTCCACTTCCAGCTATAGTCTTCAAAACTAAGTGAAATTTATATAATGATTTATCAAATTATCCTTCAACTACTATGACTCATGATTGACCAATTCCACATGTTTTACACATGGTAAACTACAAAGGCACAACATATGCATATAGTTCATTGGTTATGAAAATTGTATATGGTGTCTCACACATGTTCTTGGGTATATTATTTATCAATTTCACCTTCTATTTAGTATGATAGATTACCTCATTAAAGTACTTTATGTCGGCTCGTTCCTTTACCTTTGCATACATGAGCACATTCTTCTCCCTTTAAGTGCATTTTTCCTATCATTAGTGTTTATGAACTCTTTCCATAGTAAGTACCATGATTTCTAAATGATTTACGATACTTGTAGATTGACTTTTAAATTATATTTTCGATGCACAACATGATTTTTTTACTAGAGGTGGGAAAAGTAATTTAAGGAATATAAGGGGAAAAGACCAATGATATAGAGGAAATAAGAGGTTGATATTTTTCATTTATTTCAATGTTAAATCTAAAAAAAATAGTCAGTTACTTCAAATAGAATTCTATAGCTTTGTAGGACATCAATTGTATTTCATAAGAGCATCATGTACAAATATCCCACTAAGCATTCGTATATCAATATCTCATGATTATTTTAGCCAAATATTCATCCCTAGAAATGATGGTTTCCAAGATGTTGTTTATCCCCAAAAAAAATCAGCACAAGGATGGCCCACTTTCTCCTTACCATCTCCACCTCCTCCCCCATCGTCACAACAATCACATCATCATAGATATATGGCTTCTCATACATTCCCTCTCTTGCAAGATAAAATTCAGATCCCACAACTTGAAATTGAGCTAAGAAGGCCAAAAGTTGGAAGATGTTAAGTCATGTTTCTAACACGGGCCCCCTCACTTCGTTACATACAATGGACAACACAACCTATAAGAAAAACCACCAAAATGTAGTAAAAGGAGGAAAGTTTCTTCCCAAACAAAATATGCATTTTTATGGTTTTTGGATGGATAATGAATGTTGTCTTATTGTGATATCTATAGACCATTTTGAGTTCATTTTATATTTCAGTATATTTCGACACAATTTTGATGATAGCATGATTATCTTGAAATAATATTATATTTTTCGCATCTTTCATAACATATGGCATGCTATTCTGAAACATATGCTAATAAATTTGGATAAGTGGTTGTATGGCACATGCTGGTTTTCGTTATGAATTATGGCATGCATGATTTTGGTAGGTACAACGTTTATGCCATGGCTAATATATATAGAGAGAGTCAATTATGAAATCATTCTAATGGCAAGATGGGGGACACAAGGCACATGTTTTTACTGTACAACATTAAATATTTAACATGACATGGTTGATGGTTAATATATGTGTTTTATGATGTAGAAAGAATGAATATGTGAATTTCTAGAATATTTTTTTATAAATTATTTTATTGTGAAGAGAACATTACAAGTCAATAAATAAGGATAAGTGGACTATCTAGGAATGAGAGGGCCCCACCTACCAAAAACATTATAATAAGAGATAATTCTAATTTAACTCACCCATTTACAACACTCCATTCCTAAAACATAACTAAAACATAATTAGGAATTAATAAATAACAAATCCCTTCATAGTTAAACTTCCTAACTTTAACAAAAAGGGACAGAGTCTATCAAGGGAGGAGAGGCTACAATGTGAGGAGAAGTATGCACAAACATTAATAAGTTTTCGTTTTCCTTTAGATTTTCTTTGTATGAGTAAAATAAAATAATTTGAATGTGGAATTAGAATCTTTTCCAAGGACGGACAAGGGATGAAAAGAAAATTCTTCCAATTCTTCTCAATCTTTATTAGGTAGTATTGATTTTTCTATAATTTAATTTGTTGATGGAAGCTTTGATTTGTATATCCAACGTTAGCAACCTCTAATTCTGTAGAAAAAGCAAGCATATCAAAATTATATCAAGATGTTAGCATGGATTATTTATTCATTTAGTATTTTTACGCTTTCATGAATGCTTGTTTCACATATTTATGCTTTCTCGAATGTTCTCATATCATCTTATCACAATTTAGACATTTATAATGAACTTTGGCCAAGAATTTTCACCAAAACGTGCCAGTCATATGCTCTCTAGGTTTTTAACTTGTACAAAAATTATCTGGAAATGAATTATAAATACATAAAATAAATAGTGACAAGAATATAAAGCAAATACACAGAGATTTCCCTAGATCCTAAAACTGGGACACCAGATTGATTTTTCATTATGTTCCTTTCAATGTTACAATACATATATATACATGTCGAAGATTTCATAAACCTCAATCCATTAAACCTGGATTAGAACATAATCATAGTTCCCGTGAAAGGATCTACAAAATTACATGGGAAAAAACCCTTCATGCCCAAAACCATTTGTAAAACCCATGCACGAAATCATAGGTAGGTCCATCCACCTAATATAGGGTCCAAAAAAAAATCTCGAGCCATTTCCCCGCACCCCATGTAAGGGGCTATCACCCCCCTGAATCCCCCTAATAGGGCGGCTCGACCCCCCTAATGAGCCCCTTACTATGCCTGGAGTAACTTATAGGGTCGTATGTCCCCCCCCGCCGTGTGACTAGTCACAAAAATAATATAACACACACCCAACATTCACCCACTTGTTGTTTTCTTTTCCACACAGGGGGTCACAAGAGAGTTTAGTCATTGGTCCATCCCTGCAATGCCCATTATTTCTCTACGCAACAAAAAATTACTAGTGGTCACAGACTGCGTCAGTGCATCTGCAAAATTCTTCAAATTGTCCACCTTTACCAACAACATCGTTTTGTCCTCAACCACATCCCTCGTAAAGTGATACTAAATAATAATGTGCTTTGTCTTTGAATGATAAGATTTTTTCTTTGCCAAGAAAATTTCACTTTGGATGTCACAGTCTATCCTTATAGGTCATTGTACTAGCCTCACACTTGAAAATAATCTCTGCAACCAAACTGCTTCCTTTCTTGCATGAGTGACTATCATATATTCAACCTTTGTAGTTGAAAGTTCCACTATAGATTGTCTCTTACTCATCTAACTGACTGTGCGTCCAAATAGGTTAAACACATACCCACTTCTAGATCTTCCTCGATCCATATCTCTAACCCAATATAAATCAACAAAGCCATGGATGTCCAAAACTATGTTCGATCAATATGGTCTTCCTTCGTAGCACATACCATAATCACTAGTGCCACACGAATACGTGAAAACTCACTTCACCCTTCCTTGGTTTTGACATAAACCTAGTCAATACTCCCATTACATGTACAATCTATGGTCTAGTACATACCATTGCATACATCAGGCTACCAATTGTGCTTCTCTAAGGAACACAAGACATGTCCTCTTCTTCTTGTTGTGTCTTTGGACACTGTTCAACATAAAACTTTATGCCTGTAGGAATAGGAACCTTCATTGGTTTACTATCCTACTGTTAGGTCCCTATAAGATTAGCGATACCCCCATTGCTATTGTCATTGTATCCCTTATTGTTATTATTGTGGCCCTATTGTCCCCATATTTTTATTATTGTGCCCCATAGAATCCCTCTATTGTTATTTTTGTGCCTTTATATTATTATTGTTAGGTCGGCTTGGTTATATTTTGACCCTGTAGAATCCTATATATAAAAAGGAGGTTTTTCCATTTGAATCATCTAAGAATTGTTCATTTGTGTAATGTAAAGGAGACTTCCCCTTTGAAGAGGCTTATTCCTAAGAAGTTGATCTATCTTTTATATCTTTTTGTGAGCTGGTTTCATAACATTTGGTATCAGAGCTTTGGATTCTAGGGTTTTGTTGCTCCAAATAGGCCATTATGGCATTTTCGCTAAAACTTTTTTTCTACGATGTTTTAGAAGTGAAAAAAAAACCTGTGTGAGAAAAAATCACATTGAACCTCGAGTCTGAATTCTAGAGCTTTTCTAGCTATATGTTTGGAGATATGAACTGAGGAAGTTAGGGTTTTTGCAAGCTACAGAATTTAAGATAAAACAGGTCATCGTGGGATTTTTCTATAACTCTTTCGCCACAAAGTTTCAGAAGCTAAAACAAAAACCCAGTTGAGAAGAAATCGGTCTGAACCTTGACTCTGAATCTGAGATCCTGTCTTGATATATTTATGTAGATATATTCTGAGGAGGTTATGGTTTTTGCAAACCCTCGAATTACATTCCAAACAAGTCATGGTGCGGGTAATTGATGCCCCGAAGAAAGAAAATGGAAACACCTAGTAAGCAACCTGAAAGCTCTAGCATGACTCATGAAGAAGAGGAAGAAATGCAACATGATATATCAATATTATGAAACCAGGTGCAACAAATTTCACTCCCACAAAAGGTAACAGAAGGTTTAAAGAAAGACACAGAAGCTAAGATGGATGGTTTAAAGAAAGATATAGAAGCTAAGATGAATGACATGGAAGCTAAGATGGATGGCATGGAAATTAAGATGGATGGCATGGAATCTAAGATGAATGGCATGGATGCTAAGATGAATGTCATGGATGATAAGATAGAAGAATTGAAGATAAATTTGAATAATTTGCTACAAGAAATGGTCACAAATGGTGAAAGGGTAGTAAAGGAAATGCATGATGAGAACAAAATAAATGTTAATCATGATTTCATAGACTCTAATGTTGGATTGAAGACCCACCATGTTCAAAAATAGATATGAGGAATTTTGATGGAAAGGATCCTAGAACATGGATACTATAGATGGAGCAATTTTTCGATCTCCATAATGTGAAAAACACACAAAAGATACATATTGCAACTTTATATTTGGAACCAAATCAGTTTGTATGGTATTGATGGCTTTGCTCTCGTAAACAAATTGTCAATTGCACAATTTTGATGGAAGAAATGAAAGCACATTATGAGGATACAAAAAGCAACACTTTTTTTAGCCAATTGAAAAAACTCAAATAAAATATTCTTAGGGAATTGCACACCTCTCCCTTAGGAGGGCACTTAGGATTTCTAAAATCCTACCACAGGGTTAAGAAGGATTTTTTTTGGGATGACCTTAAATCAAATATTCAAAAGTTTGTGACGGAATGTTTGGTTTGCCAACAAAATAAAGCTAAAACTACTAAGACTCTAGCACTATTACAACCTTTATCCATTCCAAGCCAACGTTGGGAGGAGGTTTCAATGGATTTTATCACAGGTTCACCCAAGTCTGAAGGAAAGAGTGTTATCATGGTGGCAATGGACAAACTTACCAAGTATGCACATTTTTGTGCATTATCTCATCCATTTAAAGTGAGTACCGTTTCTACTACATTTATGGAAACAATTCAAAAGCTACATGGAAACCCAAAGATTATTGTAAGCGACAGAGATCCCATTTTCACTGTAAAATTTTGGACATAATTATTTTCTTGTCTTGGTACTCAGTTAGCTCATAACTCGTCTTATCATACTCAATCTGATGGGAAAACTAAGATAGTAAACAAATGTTTGGAAGGATATATTCATTTCTTTGTATCTGATAAATAGACACAATGGCTCAAATGGTTGCCTCTAGCTGAATGGTGGCATAACACTTCCTTCTATACTGCAACAAAAATGACCCCATTTATGGAACTTTATGGATATCATCCACCATCCAGCACATCATATTTAAGAGAAAATTCTAACGTTCAAGCAGTGGAAGATCACTTCGAGCATCAGAAACAAGTTCTCCAACTCTTAAAGGATAACCTCACCTTGGCACAGAATAGAATGAAACAGTAGGCAGATCAACATCGCAGCAAAAGAAGTTTTGATGTAGCTGATTGGGTATACCATTAGCATGAAGTATTAAAATTCCCTTCTCTCCAATATGTCTAAGCCTCTGATGCCATAGCATGGTCTTTTCTCTAGAGACCACTAGATTTTCTCCTCCACTTTCAAGAACCACATAACAGTTTCACCTAACAAAACTACCTGGAAGCTTGTATAGATTTTCAATTTTAACTCCCCGTACAATACCAATGCTCCTCAAACCATCTTGTAGGTATGCTTCTCAAACAATATTTTTACACCTGCTCATCCATCTTGGTTACAAAAATCAGATTTCTTGCTAATGCAGGAATATGTCGAACACCCATAAGTGTTCTAATCCTTCCTCCTTGTAACTTTAGCTTTAATATTCCATGTCTGATGATTCTAGCCTTCCTATCATCCTTGAATAAGATATCACTTCCATTATATTTCTCATACTCGTAGAACAACTCCCTATAGGGAGTGAAGTGAAAGGATGCACCTCATTCAATCAACCATGCCTCATGCACTACATGTGTACTTGAAGAAGAAACCAAGTACACATCCCCGCCATCATCTGAGGTGGTTTTCACCTCTGTAGAATGAGCATCATTAGATCCCTTTCATTTCTCACAAGCTTTAGATCTACAGTCATTTTTGCAGTTCCCTTCATTTCCCCATTTCCAACATGCGTTTACAGGTTTCTCCTGGAGATTTAGATCTCCCTCTAGATTGAGATCTCCCACTCAAAGACTTTTTTTCTATTAAGGGACTATCCTTGTATAGTCAAGACATATCCAACAAGGATGAGACTATTTCATCAAACTTCAAGGTATTTGTATTGCTACCTAGACTATCCCATAAATCTAGTAAAGAAGACAAAAAATCGATGCACTTATTTTCATCTAAAATTTTAATATTAACATATAGCAATTGTGTTACCACATTATTAAATGTCATCAGATCACTTGTCACCAAGTCTCCATCCCTGATCCTCGGGGTACACATTCTTTTTGTAGGAACAATTTGCTCATCAGAGACTTAGATTGGTACAAAATCCCTAACTTTTCCCACAAATCCTTCATCGTAGCTTTCCTTGATACCATCATCAATATTGTATCTGAGATACACAACTATAATGTTCTCTTTTCTTTTTGATCCAACTTCGCCTGGTCTTCAGCTGCATTATCATTAGTTTAGTACCCAGATCTACCACAATGCACTTACTTCTATCAACTAGAAGATCGCCCATATAAAGTTTTGACAAATAAAAACTTTGACCATTAAATTTATCGATCTCTATCTTTTGACTGTTCACCATCTTCTTTCACTATAAGAATTGATCCCATAGATCTCCCATTATTGAATAGGGTCTACCACAAGCTCAAGCAAAATGGCTCAGTAACAAAGGTATCCCCTTGAAGGAGAAATAACTTTGATACCAAAAGTGGGTTTTAACCTTGTACAAAAATTATTTGTAGACTAATTCTAAAAACTGAAAATAAATAGTGATGAGAATCTAAAACAAATACACTGATATTTCCTCTGGATTCAAAAATCAAGACTACCATATTGATTTTTCATTATTTCCCTTTAAATGTTACAGTACATATATATACATGTTGAAGCATTCATAAACCTCAATCCATTATCCCTCGATTAGAGCATAGTCGTAGTTCCCTTAACCATATCTATGAAATACCATGGGTAGAAAAACATCATGCCCAAAATCATGTGTAAAACCCATACACAAAACCATAGGTGGGTCCTCCCACCTAATATAGGGTCCAAAAAAAAATTCTAGGGGTGTTTCCCCGAACCCGTTGAAGTGGTGATACCTCCCCCCCAACAAGGGGCAACGAACAGGGGGTGTTCTCACACCCCTTGCACGTTTGACTAGTCATGGAAAGAATTATAACACACAACCAACATGTTATACTCAAACTTTTCAATATAAACAGTCAATTTTGCACTTCAATCTTTGCACGTACTTCCGTGGATCTCACATATTCATATGAGCTATTTTTCTCTAAATATTTCATTAATTTTTTTTATTAATTTACAACATAATATCTACAATGTTTGTGGGGCCTTATGGCTTATGAAGCACTAATTAATATGTTGTTCGATAAAGTTTTATTGTATTTCATATTGTTGATATATTATAGCAATGTACTCATTGTGTAGTATTATATTTGTGTTTGTTAATCCATTAATATTTTATTTTCATTTAAATTTAGTCTTATATAAAACTATAAATCACACTGCCGATATTGTAAATATATTCGTAAATTCCTTAATCCACTCACTACTATTCTTTGACGTTAAGCAATCAGGATTAGTCCCACTATCTCACTTTCCCAATGAGATTAAAGGGGTTCTTTAGAGAAAAAAATAAAAAGTGTATCTCAATCAACATTCTTTTGGTGAACATAATGCAGAATTGCAATTGATAATCCCTGGTTTTTTGAGCTTTTGTTAAATATATGAACATCCAATTTACAAGACAACACAATCTTAATAATCAAATTGGCAATGAAAGAGACAGTGATCACTCTTTACTCTAGTTCATTATTGATAGCACTAATATTATCAAATAAATTCAATGTAATTGAGCTATCATAGCTACATATATTGAATTACAAGAGAAAAATGAAGTCTTATAAAGACAACTCTATGAATGTGAATGTCAACACGTTGCCTTCCCTTGATTGTCTTATGACCAGTGAGCCCCTATTCTCTAAAAGGGCATCCAGAGAGAGCCCTAGATATGCTCCCATTGGTCAAAATGAAATAGGAATGTTAATTCTTGAGTTTGATGCTTCTCGCCTTTTTATCCAAATTTTATCTAGTTTCCTACAACTACATCTCCCATGAAAAGATTTATGTCTAGGACTAAATATGGGACTCAATAATCTCCCCCATTTGGTTCTTCTTTGATGCAATCAGGTTCATCTTCCTAACCGATGGTTTTTATTGCCTCTCTATATTCATCATTCACTCCTATTCAATCAAGACCAAATCCTACCAAGGTAAATTCATATTTATGGACCTTTTTAGTTCAAACAAGATATCAATGAGAGTACCTCATGTACTTAATTACCATTTTATTTAGCATCTTCCAATGCACCTCTCCAAAAATTCAAAGAAATAGAAAGAGTATTGTTCTTTGATGGCATATCAGAAAGAATCCCAAGTGGGTGCGACTGAAAATGATGAGGATTCACTCTCGCACTTTTCTTCACAGTAGGTTTCGCACTAGTCCACCATGTGTGGGGTGGCTTTGAGAAGTCCAAAAGTAATATTTTCCCGATTAGAAAGGTCATGAACTAAAAAATATCCTTCCAACATATTTAACCATTTATATATAGTGTCTACATCTATCTGGCCCTCAAATATGGGAATATCGAAGTTAACTTGTACCTTAAAATGAGTGGTGCCTCTAGAGTGGTTGTTGGATGAAGATGCATCACCTGTGGGTAGTCGTCGAAGGATTTGGGAAATGTTATCCATCATTGCATTCCTATATTGCTTGAGCGATTCCTAGAGCATTATTTTGAAAGGATATCCTACCCCCTCCCCTTTGTTTTCTTCCGCCATGGGAGGTCGTCGGGGTTTGCGAGGTTGGTCTTCCAAAGGTTTAACCAGTTCGAACCCTAACTCCTTATATCCTAACCTCATTAAGGACATGCAAAGAAATATAGAGAAAGAGTAGATCGCTCTAATACCACTAACCTCAACTTAAACAGGAATGCAACAAATTATAGATATAACCATAAATAGAAAGATGCAGTAGAAATAACACTTCATTTCATTAATATAAAAAATATTGAAATATGCTTACAAACAGATTGGAAATTAACTTGTTCGACGATGGTAGCTTATCTCTGAGAATATATGTGACAACTACATGCCTCTGAACTATGTTACAATGAGGCTCAAGGGCCTATTTATTATTCAACAACCAGAGAATACACTAAATAACAAAAACCCTAACTGTTATTTAGGTATGTTCTATGCTTAGAGAAATTTATTTCAATTTTCACAATTAGCTCCATATTTTTTCCAGACTAGCAATCAAATTAGCATTAAAATAAACTGCAGATAGAATATAGACATAAATCGCAGAAGATAAGCCAGGACAAGAGGACACAAGATGTGGTGCTAGCCAGGGACAACCCCCAATGTGGGGAAACCCTTGATCAATTCTTCGTATATGTTCTTCAGTAGTTCAGCAAAGAGAGAGAGAGAGAGATAGTATCTTTACAACAGAAGTCAACACTTTGACTTATCTAGATAAGAGCATAGATCATCTCTAAGAAGATGATACATGAGATCAGTTGAAGGCATGTTTCTTCAACTAATTCTCCAAGTGACACCTTCACCTATTGTTGTGCTGCATTTCATCATCATGTTGCACCTCACTATGCTGCACCATGTTGTGTCCATCATCACTATGTTGCATCTCATCATGCTTCATTAATCATGACTGTACCCATAATTGTACTGCATTATGTGCCATTGCTGCACCATGTTTCCATCCTGGCCTATGTGTTGGTTGCACCTTGCTTGCTTGTTGTCCCTTGCTTGCTTGTTGTCCCTAGCATACTTGTTGTCCTTAGCATGCTTGTTGTTGCATGCTAGTTGTCCCTTGCATCCTAGATGTAGCATTGCATGCCTGGTGTATTTGTTGCTAAGTACCATACAACTGTCCCAATGTTAGTTAGTTGTCCCTCGCATGTTTCTCTCCTTCGGAGACAGATGCTCTCGTTGTTTCAGCGGTTCCTGCCAATTCTGGCAGTTCCAGTTTTTCCTGGCAGTTCCGGCAATTCCAGTTGTTCACGGCAGTTCCAGCACTCCCAGTAGTTCCATCTTTTCCGGTAGTTCTGGATTTTTCGATAGTTCCGACATTTCCAGCTTTTCTGGCTTTTCTGGCATTTTCGGCTTTTTTGGCAGTTTCGTCCTTTCCAGCAGTTCCGACTTTTCTGGCAGTTCTGGCTTTTCCGGCTTTTCTGGCAGTTTCGGCTTTTCCGGCATTTCTGGGTTTTTTGGCTTTTTTTACTTTTCCAACAGTTCTGGCTTTTCTAGCAGTTCCAGCTTTTCCAGTAGTTCCGTCTTTTCCAGCATTTTCGGTAGTTCTGACTTTTCTAGCTTTTCCAGTAGTTCCGCCTTTTGCCGTCTAGATCAGGGCAACATTATTCCTTAGGATCTCTCCTCCTACTAAAACCCAAAGACAAGTAGAGAGAGGAAGAGATCCCAAGTGTGTTGAAATGACTTGAAGGCCACCTCTATTTAAACTAAAACGTTGAGCACATGTGGGGTTTGTTTGGTTGTTGGTTGACCTTGACGAATTGTCTTATAATGCAAATAAATTCATAACTCCATGAATACTTATCAGAATCGGATGATCTCTAAATCAATACTACATCTTTCGGTGAGAGGGATCCAAGAAAAATATCAACGACCATAAATAAGATGACCCACATGGAGTTTGGCCCTAATTGAAAATTTAACACTAACCCTAGGAGATGGAATGCCAAGAGTTTGTGCGCCCCATTGGGGTTAGTTGTGAAACCAACTTCTTGGAGTCTTAACTTGGTCATATTATCTATGTTTGGAACATATGATACCTTGTTGGAATGGTCTCTCTGAGTACTACAAGATTTGTAGCAGGCCTGTGCACAGGCCTATGGCTTCGCACTTGTTGCGAACCTCAAAAAAATGTTGTTTAGGGGGTTGCAATTTCTTCGAAAGTCGAGGCCTTGAAAAAATGTTAAAAGTAGTAAATGCTTAAATAAACAAAAAAACATATGAAATCAACTGGACGTATAGATGGTATGAAATTTTCTTTGCATACCATAAACGTCAAATATATTTAATGTAAATTTCAACCCAAGGTACTATAATTAATGTTTTATGATATAAATATGTTGGTACACTTGAGTATGACTATGTAAATATGTATGATCCTTGTAATTTAAATAAATTCAATAAAGAGTATTTAAATGGTTCGCTTCTACGAAACAGAAGAGAGGGTTATCGTTCTAAGGTTATACCAATAGATCTCAATAGAAAAAGTGATTATATATGAATATTTCAGATATGACAATACCCACTCTTTAACATGCATTTAAACCTATACATTATTGCATGGGGGAATCTGGTTTTAGTTTAGTTTACCCTTACACTGATTTTTACAGGAGCCACCTCTCATAAGTAATCATCTATTATTAATTTTTTTTTATATATTTGCTTTTGAGGAGGATTGTGACACATTGACATGGGAATTAGTGTTTAAATTATCGTATATATGATATAATTTTAATGCCACCAATGTGCAATATATGTTAAAGGGTTGCAGAATGAATGAGTTGATTGCACCAACTTATCACCATCGTAATAAAATTAAATGTTTTAATAAATGATGAATACAGCTAATATATTAACCTTGTAGTGAGTATTTTGATGATGATTTTGGCACTTAGTTTAAGAGGTTAACATCACTAGAGCCTCTAACATTGCTAGCCATGTACAGTGATTCATATCTTGCAAACAAAAAGACCTCATTTCACCTAGTTGAAAATTAGTTAGCATGGAACTTTAAATCAATAATACGTCATTTTCTCAACTAAACACAATTTTTTGGATACTCTATCACTCCATAAATCCATATTTCATTATTTGACATTTAATAAAGCTAGATCTCTTTAATCAAAATCTAGACATTCCCTTAACCCCGTTGTCACCTTTATTACATGATACTGAATGATCAGTGGTACCTATCATTTAGAAAATCTCATTTTTTCCAGCATTATCACGTCTTATATAAATTGTGTACCATTGAAGTTTATATTTTTTATATGGTTTATTAAATCCAATTCACGTGGAGATATTTTAATAATATTTCCATCTCTTAGAGGCTAAAACTTCTTTATTTTCCACTCTTTGACACACATAGGTCAAATATTCATAATGCATTCTCAATGCCTACATTGTTGACAAAATAATATGACATTCCTCGCATCCTTTCTAGCCTATTTGTTGGATAATTTTCGCAAAGGCATTTTCTTATTGAACTTTCTAAATATACTCTATATGGTAACAATTTCCAATGCTAACTATATCCTTTGAAAATAAATTCATTTCACAGAATGATTTATTCAATTTTCCTTCAAGTCCTCTGACTCCACGTTGACCAATTCCACACATTTTAAACTCAGTCAGCTATAAATAGCCAATTTAAGCATATAATTCATTGGTTATGATAATTTTATATGGTGCCTCATGATTATGCTCGGATATATTATTTATCCATTTAGCCTATTTATTTTCTATGATAACTTACCTCATTCAAACACCTTATGATAACTCAGTCTTTCAACTCTACATACTTAACCACAATTCTCTCTCCCTTTAATTACTAGTTTACTGTGATTAGTGTTTATGAACTCTTGCAATTGTAAGTAGTAGATGAGTAACATGAAGTATTAAGAAATGAAGAAACCCATGGAACAAAGGAAATAAGAGGATGAGATTTTCCATTCAGTTTGATGATGACTCTGAAGAATTTAATCAATTGGTTCAAATAGGATTCTTCAACTTTTTAGGAGGTCATTCCTATTGCCCACCACCTCCCCTTGAATATCCTCCATTAAACATCAGTATACCAATATATCCTCTTGTTTCTTATCAAATGATTGTCCCTACCAACGATAGTTGGATAGACATTGTTTACCCCTAGTAGCATCCTATGTAATGATGGACCATTTCCTCCTTACCATCTCTACCCTCTCCTCCATTGGAACAACCATCACATCATCCACAATCTATGACTTCCTATGTTCCCCAACCTTGTAAGAAAAAGCATAGATCCCCTAGCCTAAAAAAATCCAAGGAAAGCAGAAAGAAAAAGAAACTAAAATTTTTCATCCCTCAAGTCCTCTCACTATTTCACTTTCTATGCACATCATGATCAACATCAAACACTGGGTAGTGACCTGAGGCTTCACTCCTCCAAAAAATTGTGCAGAATTTGTTATCATGCTTGCCTCCACTAACTAAAGAAATTGCGCAAACATGAGGGACAGGCACCCACTACCTATCACTACACTATTTTTGAAATTGTGCAGTTATGTCAGCTAGCCTGTTGCTCCTCCTCAAAATTGCGTAACATTCTTGGACTATCTTCCAACTACGTGACACCCCACTCAGCCCGAAAATTTCCCAGACATGTTCTTCATGCCTGCCTCCCATTTCTATGTATCTTTTGTTAGCAAGCTACCGTAGCCCGCTCCTAGTCTCCACTAAGAATCTTCATAATTTTCACCGCAAGTGTCCTCCCTACTACCTGCACTGCCTCCCTTAAAAAGTTGCACAGTTCTACCTCCCAGCTAAGCCAGATCTCGCAGAATTCCATTGCTATTCCAGACTTCTCATACCAGCCTCCGAGTGACCTCTACACAATTTTCTTTGATAGTGCCTCTAGGCCCGCATCCTAGCCTAAAATGTTCTTTGTGCAGTTTCAAAGCCTTGTCCTCTCTCGCAATCACCTGCACTAGAAAACAAAAGATAATGCATCATGGTAGAATAGGAGATTTCTCGATTTGATGCCATATCATGATGAGTTATTATCGATACAATAACATAATTGAGACGTTGTGTGATGATGAATGAGGTGAACAAGGAGAGCATGTTAGGAGGCTTTTTTGTGAATGGATGAAGACATGAAGCATGCCAAGTACCAGCAAAGGGGACACATCTAGGTGCAACATCAAGTGAACACCAAGACCATCGAAGACTCTGAACACCTTGCCATGTTGAAGTGAAGCTATGATACACCAAGAGCACACTCATCACTCAACAACATTGTAGCTTGACATGGACACTGCCATGAGCATGAACATACTAGCACCATCATGTTGAGACATGTCATGAGTCATGTTGTCCACATCATTACTATGGGCCATACGGTTGTAACCAATGTAATCTAATGTGGAATTACAAGAGACCCACATGTAAAGTTGAAGAGTCATGTCAATTGAAGACTCATGTAATTCAAATAGCCATGAGGGAAGTTGAAGAGTCACAAGGGTCAAGTTTACCCTTAGCTATATATACCCCTCATTTGTACATGCAAAGGACTTTTCACCTTGGCTTCTCACACAGAGCCTTGAGTCTGTACCCTTTTCATTGAGGAGTGAGCAGTGGCTCCAACACCCCACTATCGGTGTTAGTAATGTAATGGTATACGAATGTGTCTTGGAACTTTCGATTAATTTAGAAGCTTGTTAATAAGCCAGCACATTTTCACACATATATTGTATTCGTTTGTAAGACTATTATTTGGATGCTTGTAATGCACGTTCCTTTAACTTGTATTAAGATACTTCAACTATTTCGGTTGTTCTAGTACATATCCTATTGGAAATGTTTTGTATCAGTTGTTAACAATGTCTCGCCCATGTGGACTATTCTGTTGGACACTCTACATATTCATTCTCGTAAACTTGTTATAATGACCATCGCACTTGTGTGGACTATTCTGTTGGGTGTTGTACATGTTATCTATTCACCTTGTGTTTGTGACTATTGCATTCATGTGGACTACTCCATCGGAAGCTGCGCAGATCCTATTGTGTTGTGTGTCTCTAACTATGTTGGGACTATTCCCTTTCGACTTGAGACTCACTCTCACCCTCTCCCTCTGCAGTGAAAGAACTTCTACAAAATCAACACTAAGCACTCACTAGGCACACGAACCTTTTTGTTTGAAGACAAAGTAAATCAATCTCATCTACTGATAAGCAAGAGATAAGGCAAGTCTTTAAGATAATGGCAACTAGGCCATCATATCAGATGGGAATCCTACACCAAATGATGTGAGGTCTAGTTGGGCCTTTATACAGGTAACATCCTCTAAATGTTGGTGGGTCCAATACTGTCAACATTTATGGCACTAGAAGGATGGTCTCTAGTTTTTTATGGTTGAATATCCACTCACCCCCACTCATCAATTATCTATTCAAGTTAGTAACTCTCATCCCTCTCACCAACATGCAACTTTGAAATTGGTTACTCCTTACCTCCCAGACGTGAAAATGAAATTTTGTATCAGCAACTCTGCTCTGTCCATCCCATCGCTAATCAATTTAATAAAGTAGTCAAAATGATCCTAGGAATACAAGGCCCTCCATACACATCAAATAAGCCAAAGGCCACTCCCATAGGAGTTGTTGTCTCATCAATGGAAGAATTAGTTCTTGTCACTCTCAAAGGTTTGGCAAAATTTGTTGAGAATGGAGAGAAAACTCTAGTAGGACACCCTCATGATCTTGGGCTTAGAATCTGATACAAGACACAGAGAGGAATTTAGTAGAGGAGGTGGAGGCGGAGACGAACCAATAGACTCAGAGCTGGAACCATCAAACTTTGAAGAAGAGGAGGAGGACGAAGAAGAAGAAGACATGGCATACCAAAAGTTAGAATGGATGACTGAGGGACCATTGGCTCTCCAAGATGTTTTGCTGATCCAGGTGGCTTTAGAGACACACATAGGAAAAGTACGACTCAGGGAAGCTCAAAAATCAAAGTTTTGGTGTTATGCTCGAACTAGGGCCAGAGCGTAGATCTCATTTTCCTAATTGCGGCAATGTGAACGGTTCGTCAATCCGACTCTGGATGCGAAAGTTAGAAGCAATCAAAGTTGGGTTGACTTTTTGATCAATGGGCGAGCTTAAGGAGGCCACAAATTTGACCGAACCTGGCCACTATATTCTGGCCACCTCCGGCCAAATTCCTGGCAAATTATTTGCCTCGGTAATTTTCCTAATTCAACCTAAAGTCCGAATATTTTTAAAATGGTTATATGGTAAAAAATAATATATATATAGATATAGATATATATATATATAAATTGGGGTGGGGGCCACAAACCCCACCACCCCCGCTATGCACCATATTAATAACATACCATATATTAATTTGGGGTTGGCAGGGCTCAAACCCGCCTAGCACATGTGAGCTGGCCCTCGAGCAAGTTTCCGCATAAACTGTGCAACCGTTTGTGCAGTAAGCTACCCACACCAAATACCATTATGTGCCAAAAAACATATGCGCCAAGTTAAAATGGTAATGCGACCGTTGCAACCAAATGTAGAGGAGGGTACGGGGGTGGGCCGATCAAGGCGGGCCCAGTGACCCAGGGTTGTTATTAAAACCAACTTTTGTGTAAAAAAAGGAGGAGGTAGGTTTTGACCGCTCGACCTCCTCCCTATTAACCAAAAACTTTAACCACTACACCATAACAAGTTTCTTGTTAAATCCACAGGTGAATTTATATAAATATTCATTTTCACCAGTGCATAGGAGGAGGAGATGGAGGAACTAGGATCGGGCACGTATTTCGACGCAATTAATTTTTAATGCAAGAACCATGAATTTTGCAGGTGGGAAAAATTTTCACTGTCAGGATTTGACAAATTTTATATGGATTCTACACCTCTCATCACCATGAGCACAGTGGTGTTGTCCGTTTCTCCATTAGAGTTTTGTATTTTTTGGTCATTTTAAGAATGCACGTGGAACCATGATTTCAACAAAAACAGGGAGTGGAACCATGAGTCTTGAAACTTTCCCGAGGTAAAATTTTGCCATGTCAGAATATATTCAAGTTTTACTGGTTTCTCATGGTTTTCCGCAGGGATCATAATGGCGAGATCAGATTCATCATCTAAGTTGCATATTTCCAGTGCATTCATGGAACAAAATCTTTGAGGAATCCCGGGGGAATCTAAAAGATTCCTTGAGCTCATAATTCTCAACTGCTCAGAATTCAGATTTTGGACAGTCAATTCAGTACTACTTGACGCCAAAAATCTGATGGTACACTCAAATTTTTCATTCTCTCATTTCTTCTTCTGTTCACTTTTCTAAGTGCCAGTGCAGATGTCCACATTCATGTGTGAGAAGTCATGTTCATACGATCGATGCCTTGAGATCGATGGTACGAGTAGCTTCAGCAGTGTGACATCCACTTCTTTAGATGGCCCTTAGTTGTGATATATATGATGTGTTCATGTACTTATTATTTATGCATTATGTTGCACAGATCCTTGATTGATGTTGATGCAGGATCTTGTTTATTACATGTTGTCATGATTCCTTGCTTGATTTGATGCGGAATATTTTATGTGATGTATTTGCTGTCATAACTCATCATGTTATGTTTTGAGATCCCTTGTTGTATGTTGTTGGGATACCCTTGTTTTCGTCATGCATGTTTTGTTTTGACATCCCTTTTGTGCCATGTTGGCAGGATGCTCACCATGCATGTTTTTGTGTCATACTGATAGGAATCTTTTGATTGAGAGTTCCTATAATGGAACATCTCTTAGGGCCACTCTTGTGAGGGAAATTTTCCTTGTATGAACGTGACACCATCTCTTGCGTACATCACCTTATTGACAACACTTAATGTAGTGGCCTACACCATCTTGACACCAGGGCCCAGAGATGTAGTCCCTCCTTGACGAACTTCATTATCAATGGCTTATGTTTTCATGTGCCGATGATTGTTATGTTCCTCTTCTTTTCTGCATGCATATGTATTCATTAATGTTCTTCTAAAATGCAATTTAACACATCACGAAAGTAAGAGGTCTTGGAAGGGTCCTTCGTCACACCTGGACCTAGATCAAGTGGTATCAGAGTGGTCTTTGCATTGATGTGAATTGCAGTGGGAACAATGACAGAGGATGAAAGAGCAATGTATGAAACCATGCTCAACATTTCCAAGAGAGTGGAAATTATGTATGAAAGTCGACATAAACAGATAGAGGAAAAGGAGTGATTGCAGCTTTAGTTACAAGCCACAGAAGAGGCCACGGATGAACTGATGCAAAACAAACATAATCTTCAAACAGAGAACAATGAATTGAATATGCGTCTATATGAAGAGAGAGAGGAGTAACAAATTTTTCTATGACAACTGCAAGCAAACATCGAGGCCTTGGAAAAGCTACAACGTAACCCATGCGAGGTAAAAAGTAGTTGTCCATCTTCATGTATGTTTCCTGATAATGATTTCGATGTTTTCGAAAATCATACCACAGGAGAAAGAAGAACTTGGTGTTAATAACCAAGGCATAGATCAACCTTTGGAGGTTGTGCACGAACATCCATTTGCAGGCTTGAGGTACACTAAAGGAGAGTGCTCAAAGGTGTCAAAGTCATCCGCGACATCGATGAAATTGGCGAGGAAAGAAAATGGTGGGAAAACATCGCCATCAGACCATGGCAGTTTCCATTGCAGGGAGAGAGCTGAAGCAAGCTCTCATCGCCATACTGACATCAAAGGCAATAAAGGAAGGTATAACCACTTTCGATCTTTGAATGTTCATTTTGATTGTGATCATGTTGTTAATAAATGAAGATCAAGACATCGAAAAACATGTACCTTTTGTGCTTTACCTAACCATACCTTTTCTATGTGTTGGAAAAGAATGGAAGCACTCATGAGGCATGAAATAACCTCTCAACAACATGAAAAGAAATAGGTTAAGCAAATATGGAGGAAGATAACCTATTGCAGTCATTGTGAGAGAAGTGGCCATCAAAGAGCCACCTGTTGGAGGCTCCATCTAGAGTAGCGCCTTAAAGACAAAGCGTCAGTGCGTGAACCAAGAAGAGTAGTTTTTCGACAAGTAAAACCATCTCAAGGAGGTGTCCCATTCACATTGATAAGTGAAAAATGGTTTCTATACATGTTGACGTTCATGGTCATGCTTTTGTAAATCATTTGTTTCATTTTAAAATGTAAAAGTGATGATGTGCTTTCCATCACTTGTTCAGCAACAATGATGTCTGGTCTTATTTTGAGTTGCATTTTACACTCTGATGGTGATGTTATGTTTCCATCACTTGTCTAAATAATCGTGTTTGGCCTTATGTATGTAAATCATCTATTGCAGTGATGATGTGTTTTCCATCACTTGTTGAAGCAACAATGATGTGTCGGCCTTGTTATCATAGCTGAGGTATTACGTCCATCTTGTTGCAAACTTGAACACTGAGTATGTGTTATAAACTCGTGGCAAGTGTGGGATGTTTGTGTCATTAGCTGGTCATGTCATTCAAGCATGTAATTTGTAAACAATGTATTATAGGTTGCAGAGATAGCAGGTGTCGGTTCGTCACTTAAGGCTTCGAAGAACAAAGGTGAAGGAGATGGAAGCGAGACCTTTTCTTGATGCTTGAGATGCAGGTAGGGCATATAGAAAGTTCCAGATTATTTTTCATGCTTTTGATGGACCAAAATCTCCTCAGTGGGGAGGATTGATCTAGGTGGCTTTAGAGACATAGAGGACAAGGAGGACTCAGGGAAGCTCAAAAATAAAAGTGTTTGGATTATGCTCAAATGAGGGCCAGAGCATAGATCTCGTCTTCCTAATCATGATCGTGTGAACGGTTCATCAATCTGAGTCTAAATGCGAAAGTTAGAAGCAGTCAAAGTTGGGTTGACTTTTTGATGACTGGGCAGGCTTAAGGAGGCCACAAATTCGACCAAACCTGGCCACAAGATTCCAGCCAGCTTCAGCCAAATTCTGGGAAAATTTGTTGCCTCAGTAATTTGCCTAATTCGGCCTAAAATCCGAATTTTTTTAAAATGGTTATATGATAA
>APFE031659078.1:229865-241812 GCA_000404065.3 Pinus taeda | reverse complement strand
ACCACCCCCCCCCTGTGCACCATATTAATAACATACCATATATTAATTTGCGGTTGGTGGGGGTCAAACCCGCTTAGCCAACATGGCCAGTCCCTGAGTGAGCAGCCCCATAAACTGTGGAAACGTTAGTGCATTAAACCACCCACACCAAATACCATTATGTGCCAAAAAAACATATGCCCCAAGTTAAAATGGTAATGCGACCATTGTAACCAAACGCGGAGGAGGGTACGAGGTTGGGCTGCCTAAGGGGGCCCAACCACTTGGGGTTGTTATTGAAACCAATTTTTGTGTAGAAAAAGGAGGAGGTAGGGTTTGACCACCTAACCTCCTCCCTATTAACTAGAGACATTAACCACTACACCATAACAAATTTATTGTTAAATTTGCCAGTGATTTTATATAAATATTAAATTTCACCAGTGCACATGAGGAGGAGATGGAATAACCAAGAGCTGGCATGCATTTCAAGGCAATTAATTTTTAATGCAAGAACCATGAATTTTGCAGGAGGGCAAATTTTCACTTTGTCAGAATTTGATAAATTTTATATGAATTCTACACCTCTCATCGCCACGAGAATAGTGGTGTTGACCATTTCTCCATCAAAGTTCTGCATTTTTCGCTCATTTTCAGAATGCACATGGAACCATGATTTCAGCAAAAACAGGGAGCAAAACCATGAGCCTTGAAATTTTCCCGAGGTAAAATTTTGCCATGTCGAAATATAGTCAAGTTTATACCTATTTTTCATGGTTTTCCATAGGGATTGCAATGGCGAGATCAGATTCGCCATATGAGTTGCAAATTTCCAGTCCATTCATGGAATAGAATCTTTGAGGAATCCTAGGGGAATCTAAAAGATTCCTTGAGCCCAGAATTCTCAACTTCTTAGAATTCGCACTTTCGATAATTGATTCAGCACTACTCGATGCCACAAATCTAATGGTACACTCAAATTTGTCATTCTCTCATTTCTTCTTCTAGTCACTTTTATAAGTGCCAATGTAGATGTCCACATTCATGTGCGAGCAGTCATCTTCATATGATCAATGCCTTAAGATCGATGGTCCAAGCAGCTTCAGCAGTGTGACATCCACTTTTTCAGATGGCCCTTGTTTGTGAGGTATATGATGTGTTCATGTACTTCTTCTTTATGCATTATGATACACAAATCCTTGATTGATGTTGATGCAATATCTTGTTTATTATATGTTGTCATGATTCCTTGCTTGATTTGATGCGGAATCTTCTATGTGATGTACTTTCTGTCATAACTCATCATGTTATGTTTTGAGATCCGTTGTTGTATGTTGTTGGGATGCTCTTGTTGTCATCATGCATGTTTTGTTTTGACATCCCTTTTGTGCCATGTTGGTGAGATCCTCACCATGCATGTTTTTGTGTCATACTGATAGGAGTCTTTTGACTGAGATTTCCTGTAGTGGAACATCTCTTAGAGCCACTCCTGCATGAGAGAATTTTTCCTTGTATGATCACAACATCATCTCTTGTGTACATCACCTTTATTGGCAACACTAATGCAGTAGCCGACACAATCTTGACACTGGGGCCCGGAGACGTAGTACCTCCTAGACAAACTCCATTATCATCGGCTTATGTTCTCATGTGCTGATGATTGTTATGTTCCTCTTCTTTCCCACATGTAGATATATTCATTAATGTTCTTTTAAAATGCAATTTAACACATCATGAAAGTAAAAGGTCTTGGAAGGGCCCTTCGTCACACCCAGACCTAGATTGATCCAGATGGATATTGGTGGCCAACCACCAAATCCACTTGGACCCCCACCATTGCTTCTTTCAGCTTTTCAGTTTCCTTAATTGTAGCACAGTTTACTATTTTTAGCAGTTTTTCGGGTCCTAAACTTCCAAAGTTGTTTTGAGGCCCTAAACGACGTTTTTTGGGAAAAATGGGAGAAATATGGGTCCATGGACAGATGTTTCTCTTCCCAAAGTTGTATAGTTCTCAGATAGATATTTCTAACGAGATATTGTGCATGTCAAATGGAGATCGTATGCCAAAGTTACGACCCCAGGAAGTTGATGCACCAATTTACCCAAACGAGGCCCACAGTTTGGCGTTTCATCTTCTAGGGTTAGATTTTTAGATGTTTAGGGTTTTCCATTGTTTCTCAATAGCAAATAGGCCTTCAAGCCTCATAGTAACATAGTTCAGAGGTATTTAGCCACCACATCTCTTCTCAGAGATAAGCTACCATTTCCCTAGTTTCTTATTTCCATTTTCTGTTTGTAAGCATACCTCGGTATTTACATTAATGAAATAAATTATTATTTCCACTACATCTTTGTGTTTATGGTTATCTCTATAATTTTTTGTGTTCCTGTTTAAATCTGGATCAATGGTATCAGAGCAGTCTGCTTTTTCTCTGTTTTTCTTTGCATGTCCCCAACGAGGTCGGGATATAGGGAGTTAGGGCTTGAACTAGTCGAACCTTTACAAGACCAGCCTCGCAAAACCCAACGACCTCCCATGGCGGATGAAAAGAAAGACGAGGGAGCAGGAGATCCTATAAAAATATTGCTCAAAGAAGCCCTCGAGAAACAAAGGAATGCGATGATGGAAACTTTGCCCAGATCCTTCAACGGCTACCCAGGGGTGATGCATCAGCTTCCCACGTCTACTCTGGAAATGCCACACCATTTAAGGTAAAAGTTAATTTTGAAATCCCAATATTCAAGGGTCAGATAGAAGCAAATGTCGTCGATAAATGGTTAAATATGCTAGAGGGTTATTTTTCTGTTCATGATTTTTCCATTCGAGAAAGGATTCTTTTCGCTCTTCTCAAAGTAGCCCCCTACGTCAAGGGCTTGTGGGAAACCTACTCCGAAAAGAAGGACGAAAGTACCGGCTCACTATTTTCAGCTGCACCCACCTGGAATTCATTCCGGGATGCCATCAAGGAGCAGTACTACCCTGTCGAAAGCTATGAGGATCAATACATAAAGTGGACCATGCTGCAGCAGGGAAGGGACCAAGACATGCCACAGTTTACCAATATTTTCCATACCCTTCACACAAAGTTGGGTATCAAGGATTCGGAGTAGCATTTGATACTTAAATACTACAACTAGCTACACAAGTACATCCAGGAAGAAATATAATTCATGAACATCTCCTCGTTCGACACGGTATACCGATATGCCATCAAGGTCGAGCAAAATTTTAAACAGAGGAAGCGAGACTTTGGATCTGCAAATCCAAAGCAAGGGAAAGGTGCCCTCAAACCACAAAACAAAGGACAAAGCCAAGGCAAGGTGGCCCAAGACAACTTGCCAAAGCTGCAAGTAAAGAATAGCGTCGCGAAGCCGAAAAAGGACACAGGAAAATGGTGTGAGTTCCATAAGAGCTCCACTCAAAACACAAGTGAGTGTCGGGCCAAGTAGTCACTGGTGGCTGAGCTAAAGGTTTCAGAATCAGATGCATGTTCCGACTCTGAGTCAGAACCCAACAAGGGGAATGACAAAGGGAAGCAGATTATCAATGTGGATCCCAAAGCCAGCGTTACCACCACGAAGATCTAGAAGGAAGAACCCGAAGATCCAGAGGAGGAGGAGCATCTCTTCCACTCCCAGATGTGGGTAAAGGGATCCCTGCTATAGTTCATTATCGACAATGGGAGCCAAAAGAACCTCATTTCAGTAGAGGTCATGAAGCGGCTGGGCTTACCGACCACAACACATCCACAACCGTACACCATCAGGTGGCTTCACCAAGGATTAGATCTTCGGGTGAGCCAACAGTGTCGCCTTCCATACAACATCAAGCCCTTCACAGATGAGGTATTATGTGACATGGCTCCCCTTGAAGTTTGTGATGTATTATTAGGACAACCATACTTGTGGAAGTGACATGTTGTGTATGAATCAAGGCCCCGTGCTGTTATTATTACTTTGAGAAATAAGTTTTACATGATACCGGAGGTAGCACTGCCTACCACCATCTCTTTGGTTACTGCAAAACAATGCAGTAAGCTCATTTCTAAAACCAGGAAATTTATTTTCCTGATGATACATCCTCAATGAAAGAAGAAGACGGTGGCCATGACCTCCAGATAGGGCCCCTCTACATGACAACTACATATGGACAAGGTCGTGGAGGAGTATGAGGACATCTTCACCTCCCCCGCAGGGGTTCCTCTACACTGTTAGGTCAAGCACTCCATCGATTTGACCCCAGGTGCACTGCTACCTAATGGACCAATCTATCGGCACTCCGTGCTAGAGAATGATGAAATCAATAGGAAGATCTAGGAGATGCTATAGAAAGGTCACATCCATTCGAGTTCATCGCCCTGTGGGAGCCTGATCGTGTTGGTATAGAAGAAGGATGGGACTTGGAGACTCTGTATTGACTCTCAGGTGCTGAACAAGATCATTGTCTATAATAGGTACCTGATCCCATGAATCGATGAACTCCTGGACCAACTGAAGGGGGCAAATATTTTAGCAAGATCAATTTGAAGTTAGGATATCACCAAGTACAAATCGAACCCTCCAATGTGTGGAAGACTGCCTTCAAAGCCAAGGAGGGCCTTTTCGAATGGTTGGTCATGCCTTTCAGATTGACGAATTCTCCTGCAACCTTCATGAGGCTAATGGATGACATCTTGTGGCCATTTGCCTACTCATTTGTAGTGGTATACTTGGATGACATCTTGTGGCCATTTGCCTACTCATTTGTAGTGGTATACTTGGATGACATCCTGATCTTCAGCCAAAGTTTGGAAGAGCACCTCTAGCACATCTGACGGGTTCTCTAAACACTACGACAACACAAGTTATGTGCCAATTTGGAGAAATTCACTTTTGGCATGATCCGGGTTCAGTATCTGGGATACATTATTGATGAATAGGGGGTACATGTGGATCCAGCCAAGATCCAAGTCATTCGGGATTGGCCCTCTCTAACCACTCTAATGGAGCTCCGTAGCTTTCTATGTCTTGCCAACTTCTACCATAGGTTCGTGTTGGGATTTTATCATATCACGTGGCCCTTGAGTCAGTCACCATGGCAGCAGCAAAAACAAAATTCTTTTGGCCTGAATCTCAACAGAAGGCATTCACAGAGTTGAAAGACTACCTTTGCTCGGCACCACTTCTCACATTTCCAGACTTGCAACAACCATTTGAGGTCAAGACAGAAGCCTCTGATTATGCTATTGGGGCAGTCCTTACTCAACACAGGCATCCAATGGCATATCACAGTGAGACACTTTCAGACACGATAACGAAGTATCCCACTTATGACAAAGAGATGTATTTCATTGTGCAAGGCTACCAACAATGGAAACATTACATTTTGGGGAAGGAAACAGTCATCCACACAGACCACCAACCCCTCCAGTTCATATAGACCCAAGGGAAATTACAGAATGATTTCCATCAGAAGTGGTCCACATACCTGCAATAGTTCCATTTGAATATCAAGTATAAGGGAAGCACCAATAATGTTGTAGATTTCCTTAGTCGACCACCAGTCATGTCATTAACCACCGTGCTCAACTCTTGTGGGCATGAGACTTCTAATTGGCCACTTCTCTACAAAAGCAACCCAAACTTTGGCCACACATACCAGACACTCTTGGAGGGTCGGCATGTTCCATATTTTCACCTCCAGGATGCCCTGTTATGCCACCTCCATCACCTTTGTGTTCCTTCAAGCAAGCATGCCAAGATGATTTGGGAAGCACACTACAGTCGAGCTGCTGGGTATTTCAGGGTTGAGAAAATGGTAGCAGTACTACATAAGTATTTCTACTAACTGAATATTCAATAGGATGTCAGGAAGTACATTAGATCATGCACTGCCTGTATTATTTCCAAACCGACAGTCAATAAGAAAGGCCTCTATACCCCGCTACCTACCCCTAGTCGACCTTGGGAATCCATCTCCATGGATTACATGTCAGGCCTTCCTTCCACAAAGCATGGAAATGACTGTGTTTTTGTGGTCATCAGCAAGTTCTCGAAGATGGCCATTATGGTAGCCTACAAGAAGGATATCACAGCAAAAGCCACTGCTAAACTCTTCTTTGAACGAGTGTGGGTGCACTTTGGGATCCCACAGTCTATCATCTTAGATTGGGATAACAGGTTCTTCAGTACATTTTGGTCTAGTCTCTAGTTGATGCTAGACACCAAACTCACTAAGTCCATAGCCTTCCATACTCAAATTGATGGCCAGACAGAGGTTTTCAACAGGATTATTGTACACATTCTGCGCATGTACAACTCAAATCATCCACGCACATGGGATGAGAGCTTCCCCTACATTCAACACAGCTACAACTGGGCTCTCCACAACTCGACTAGCCATAGCCCTTTTCAGGTGGGCTTGGGATTACAGCCACTATGTCCCATTGATGTGGCCATGCCATTTGTAGCTACTCACACAGATTTGGCTCATGTCCAATCCGAAACAGATAAGTCAAATAGCTTCGTTGAGCACATCCAACATATTCGCCAGCAAGTCCATGACATTCTGGAGAAATCAAATGCCAAGTACAAGCAGCGACATGATCAACATCAAGTACCACACAAGTTTCAGGTGGGCAACAAAGTTTGGTTGCATTTGCAAAAGGAATGCCTTGTCGGAGCCTATCGGAAACTCAAACCACTCCAATATGGTCCTTACACCATTACCAAGGTTGTGGGAGACAATTCATTTGAGCTTAGCATTCCCCCATTCCTTGGCCTACACCTAGTGTTCAATGTGGACTACCTTCGGCCATACTTTCCACCATTACTAGACACATCCGACATTTCAGAACTACTCACACCCACAGAGTTAAATCCATATTGCATGGAAAAAGCTGCAACTAATCAGATCATGGACACACTGATCAAGTATACTCACTAGTAGGACATCCAATTGTATCGAGTTGTCAGAGCAGGCCAAATCCTTCACCAGGGCAAGTGGCTCACTAGGGACCAAGTTCAACAGAAGTTTCTTCATCTCATGGAGGAACTCAATGCAATGGGGACCATTGCTTCCTAAGCGGGGAGGAATGATCCATGTGGATATTTGTGGCCACCAACTAAGTCCACTTAGACCCCCCACCATTGTTTCTTTTAGCTTTTCAGTTTCCTTAATTGTAGCACAATTTACTATTTTTAGCAGTTTTTCGGGTCCTAAACTTCTGGAGCCATTTTAAGGCCCTAAATGACATTTTTTTGGGAAAACTGGGAGCAACATGGGTCCATGGTTCAATGTTTCCCTTCCGAAAGTTGTAGTTCTCGGATAGATCTTTCTAACAAGATATTATACACGTCAAACAGAGATTGTATACCAAAGTTACGACCCCGGGAAGTTGATGTACCAATTTACCCAAACGGGGCCCACAGTTTGGCGTTTCATCTTCTAGGGTTAGGTTTTTGGATGTTTAGGGTTTTCCATTATTTCTCAACAATAAATAGGGCTTTAAGCCTCATTGTAACATAGTTCAGAGGCATGTAGCCACCACATCTCTTCTCAGAGATAAGCTACCATCGCCCTAGTTGTTTATTTCCATTTTCTATTTGTAAGCATACCTCAATATTTTACATTAATGAAATGAAGTATTATTTCCACTGCATCTTTGTGTTTATGGTTACCTCTGTAATTTGTTGCGTTCCTGTTTAAATCTGAATCAAGGATCATTTGCATAAGATGCTAAAACATTCAAAGAGGATGTTGACAAAGTATGACCCTGATAAAGTAGTAAAGGTTGAAGACCACTTGGACAACTTCTACCTACAATTGCATGCACTTGAGGTACGGTATGACGATGTTGCATGTAGACTGTTTCCATGTACCTTGAATGGTCGAGTAGTAGAATGGTATCACAACATTCCTGTCAACTCCATCCAAAACTGGGGTATGTTCAAAGGAATGTTTTTGGAAAAATTTGCTTATGACAAGACCCCTACCATGTTGCTCAAAGAGTTGGGAAGTTTTAAGATGGAGTTGAAAGAAAAAGTGAAAGATTTTAATTAGAGTTTTTTATGCATCCTAATCAAGTTTTCAGTAGACACGAAACCTCATGTCTCCATCATTGTCGACTATTATACGTCTACTCTACCAACCATTATTGTTCATTTCGGCAAGCAATCTATGAAACAAGCATTACTTGAGAACTGCGAAGAGATGATCATTGTGGAAAAATACCTAGGCACAATTGGAATCATCAAGGATGATGAACCGGAAAAAGACTCCAAATATACAAGAAAGAAGACCCAGTCTGCGGCGAGAAAGGGTAAAGGTAAGGAAGAATGTAACATTGAAACCCTTCTCTTGTCAATAACTTGACAACAATGATGTCTAAGCTAAAGCAACGAATTATTGAGACATCTGCTAGCATATTGCCTCCCATAAAATAGCAGGGAATAATTTCATCAAGAAGCAACCACTTCCTAGCTAAAACTACATAGAGCTCTAGTTCAGTGCTCCATGAAGACAGGTTCGTGAACTCCAAGTTTTTCTCATTCGATGAAGATCATCACCCAAAAGAAACTTGTCCGGAATGGAAATGAGTTGCGGACTCGATGTGTGTCAATATGAAAAATGTGGTAAACAATGTAAAATGTCAACCAGAAGACGAACATGATGAGGAAGCTGTCACATTTGATGAGGAACCAAGCACTAGGCAGGTGATCAACATGTATCAATGCTCAGAAGCAACACAGTGAATGAACACTAAGAAGCAGCCCCCAAAACAAAGTGTTCGATATAATCTCAAAATTCAAAGGGCTCCCCCTATTGCACGGGAGGTACGAGAAAAGCTAAAATTGTTGATGAGGAATTTCTATCCACCAGTCATCCGAAAGCGAAAAGCTCAAAGAAAGTTCAGAAAGCTAGCTACAGACTAGAGTATGTCCATGAGCAGTAAAATTCAGAACACTCTGTCAGACAATACAAACACAAGTCTAACCCCAGACATCTCAGTGAGTTTACCTGCACTTCATTATAATATTGTGGAAGATATGAAGAAAACCCGTGCAAAAATCTCTTTGTTAGAGTTAGCTAAGATCCAGGGTCAGTGGGATATTCTCTTGTGCATAATGGGGCAAACATGCATAGACAACAAACCCTATACTAACAAGGGAGAAAGCACATCTCCAGGTTCACTCACAATTGTGCTCAACACACTCTCGATGGAAGAAGAAAACTTTGTTTGCCCTCCATTCTTACTTTCATTTGAAATTTTTAACTGCAATGTTAACAACTATTTGGTTGATTCTAGCACATCAGCCAACATCATGACACTCCCCATTTCCAAACAGATCAATGTGCAATGGAGCAAGACATCTATGCAAGTCATCCATCTAGATCAAACGTACATACCATCCATTGGTGAACTTTAGGACGTGATCATCTGATTATCTCATGACGGTCGAGTTCACTAGTGCATCAACATTGTCATTGTGGACATACCAGAAGCGTATGGCTTACGTCTTAGTAGAGACTGGTCCAGCAAGTTGAATGGGTAATTTTCTACAAACTGGTCACAGTTGTGGCTACCATACCAAGGAAAAAGTAATCAGATCTAGGTGTTATCCGACAGATTCATGAAACACAATGTCACTCTCATTAATGGTGAGAACAAACCATTGGATTTTGCAAAACTCATGTTCAACAACTTCCTCTTGGAAACAAAACTAGGGTGTTATCTCACACAACCAGCTACAAACCCACCAGACACATAGTTGGGTCTCATTTCTTACCCAACTGATGGAAATGAAACTTGTAGAGTACATCGTAGCACTAGTATCAATAGCAGTAGAAGCAGAAGTAGTAGTACTGGCATGTCAAGTGGCCCATATACAGATGAGTTGTGGACCATGTATTTCGATGGATTAAAGACACAAGATGGCTCTGGAGTTGGATGTGTCTTGATAGACCTGAAGCACAAGAAACATTTGATATCAAGTGATCTAGGTTCGGGTGTAACGAAGGACCTTTCCAAGACCTTTTACTTTTGTGATGTGTTGAATTGCGTTTTTAAAATAACATTAATGAATACATATGCATGTTGTAAAGAAGAGGAATAAGAAAATCATCAGCGCATGAAAACATAAGCTATTGATAATGGAGTTTGTCTAGGAGGTACTATGTCTCCAGGCCCCGGTGTCGAGATGGTGTAGGCCGCTGCATTAATTGCTATCAATAGTGATGATGTACATAAGGGGCGATCTCGCTATCATACAAGGAAAATTCCCTCATGTAGGAGTGGCTCCAAGAGATGTACCACTGCAGGAACTCTCAGTCAAAAAACTCTTATCAGTATGACACAGACTCATGCATAATGAGCATCCCGCCAACATGGCATAAAAGGGATCTCAATGCAAAAATACATGACGACAACATGAGTATACCATCAACATACAACAAAGGGATCTCAAAACCTAACATGATGAATCACGAAAACAAGTACATCACATAGACGATTCCGCGTCACATCAAGCCAGAATCATGAAAACAAGTAATAAACAAGATCCCACATCAAGCATCAATAGGGATCTGTGCAGCACAATGCATAGCAAAAGAAGCACATGAATGCATTGCATATACCTCACAACGAGGGGCCATCTAAAGAAGTGGATGTCAAACTACAGAAGTTGTTCATGCCATTGATCTCATTGCATCGAGTCGCACGAAAATAACTACTTTCACATGAATGTTGACACCTGCATTCCACTTAGAAAAGTGGTTGAATAATAGAATGAGAAAATGATAAATCTGAACACACCATAAGATTTGTGGCATTGAATAGTCCAAAATCAACTATCCAATTTTTAACTTTTGAGAATTGAAAATCTAGGGCTCAAGGAATCGTTTAGATTCTCCTTAGATTCCTCAAAGATTCTACTCCATAGCTGGACTGCAAATCTGAAACTCCAAAGGCGAATCTGACCTCACCATTGTGATCCCTACGGAAAGCCATGAAAAATAACTATAAACTTGACTATATTCCGACATGGAGAAAAATTACCTCCTCGGGAAAATTTCAAGTATCATTGTTTTGCTCCCTGTTTCTACAGTAGTCATGGTTCCACCCTCATCCTGAAAATGGCCAAAAAAATTAGAACTCTGATAGAGACATCGACGGCACAGTTGCATTCGTGGTGTTGAGAAGTGGTGAAACCATATAAAATTTGTCAAAATATGACAAAGTGAAATTACACCCCTCCTGCAAAATGTTGCCTCAAATTTCATGTCAATATTATGTTTCCTCTGTCTCAAAATACATGCCCACTCCTGGTTCCTCCATCTCCTTTGTACACTGAGAAAAATGGGTTGATATATAAGTTTCTGAGTGAATTACCCAATGAAACGGTTTGGTACAATGGTAAATAGGGAAAATGGTTAAGGAGGGGTCGGGGGATCAAATCTCGCCCCTCCCTTTTTAACATTTGCTTTTTTCAAACTGAAACGAATTATGAATGGGGATTCAGGTCCGCATTGTGTGGTCCACTCCCATAACTCCGTATCCACTAGCATGACACATTAAGTTATGTTGGACATAGGTTTCGGTGGTACGTGGTTTGGTACCAGACTCCGTATTAATGGGGTTTCCCGCTTGGGGGCCGACCATGTGGGTCGGGCGAGTTTGACCCCCGCCGGCACCCTTAACTAATCTTGTCACATTAATTGGTTGGAGCAGAGATTTGGGGTGTGGGCCGATTCCACTAGAGGTGGCTCGTGCCCACCCCATTTAAATGCATATTATGTATTATAGTGGGTGTGTTGGAGCAGCAGGGTCATGGCTGTCGGTCCTTCCAATGTTATTTCTTTTTTGTATGTGATATGGGATTGGGGGTGCCAGGAGTGGTGGCCCGCCACCACATTATTATACATACATACATACATACATACATACATACATACATACATACATACATACATACATACATACATACATAC
>APFE031659078.1:192694-229471 GCA_000404065.3 Pinus taeda | reverse complement strand
TATATAACAATAGGGTAGATTGTCAATTCTTCATAAAATAAGGGATATTTAGAAAATTAAAGAGGCTACAATTTTGACCGATTTTGGGAGCTAGGTTTCATGCCTCGGGATTGGCCAAACTGTAGGACACTTAAACCTAGCCCACAGCCCAACTTTGATCAAAATTTTGACTGGCTCGTTCTCCCTCATACGTGCTCAGATCAACGGACCATTCGCACCTCCACGATCAGGATGACGAGATCTACGCTCTGGTCCTAGGTTGAAGTCATTATCAACACTTTTTTCTTCAAGCATTCATAAGCCCTCTTTGTCCTTTGTGTCTCTGGAGCCACCTGGATCAATCCTCTCCACTAAGGAGATTTTGGTCCTCCAAAAGCATGGAAAATAATCTGCAGCTGCTATATACCTTGTCTACATCACAAGCGTCCTTAAAAGGTCTCGCTTCCATCTCCTTCACCTTTGTTCTTCAGAGCCTTAAGAGATAAGCTGACACCAGCTACCTTTGCAACCTATAGTACATTGTTTGAAAATTACATGCTTGACTTTCATGACCAACTAATGACCCAAACATCCCACACTTGCCATGAGTTTATAACACATACTCGGTGGTCAAGCTTACATCAAGACGGACGCAAGACCCCAGCTACGAAAACAAATGATGGAAACCACATCATCACTGCAACACATGATTTACAAATATAAGGCCAAACACTATTGTTTTGACAATTGATGGAAGCACGACATCACTTTCACAGTTTATCATGCAAGTCAAAATAATACCAGACATCATTGTTGTTGAACAAATTATGGAAAACACATCATCACTTTTACATTTTAAAATGCAACAAATCAGTTACAAAAGAATGACCATGAAATGCTAACATATCTAGAAACCATTTTTCACTTATCAATGTGAATGGGTCACCTCCTTGTGGCGCATTCGATTGTCGAATGACTACTTCACCTGGTTCATGCACTAATGCTTTGTCTTTAAGGTGCTACTTTGGATGGAGCCTCCAACATGTGGCTTTTTGATGTCCACTTCTGTCACAATGGTTGCAATAGGTTTTCTTCCTCCAAACCTTCTTAACATGTTGTTTTACCTGTTGCTGAGAGGGTCTTTCACGCCTCATCGTTTTGTGTGATGTCATTCTTTTCCAACACTTAGAAAATGTATGGTTATGTAATACACAAAAGGTACATTTTTTTTTATGCCATGTTTTACGTTCATCTTTAACAACAAGATTATAATTGAAATGAACATTCAAAGATCGAAATTGGTTATACTTTTCCATGTTGTCTCTAGCGTAAGTATGACGATCAGAGCTTGCCTTAGCTCTTTCCCTACAATGGAACTGCCATGGGATGATGGGGATGTGTTCCCATCATTCTCTTTCCTCGATAATTTTGAAAATGTATCGAAAGAATATAACACCTTCAAGCATTCTCCCTTGGTGTATCTCAAGCCTCCAAATCGATGTTTATACACAACCTCCAAAGGTTGAGTTATGCCTTGGTTATTAACACCAAGTTCTTTTTTCTCCCCATCTCTCATCCTAGTAAGGAGCCTCATGTTTGTCCCTGTAATTGGGATCTCCACATCTCCAACAAAAATCATACTATGTGACGATGAAATTGAAAGGAAATCAACATCTTTTATCACCTCTGTCGATTTGGAAAGAACTGATGAGGGCTACTCGATATCCGTTGTTGGTGGTTTACTAACTATCGTGGCGCATTCCCCAAATTCCTTTCTCACATACCCAAGTCCTGCCTGATAGGGTAATGCTTCTACTTTGATGGGGTTGACAATGACTTGGCCATTGACGCCCAAGCCTTTTCCTTCATACCCCATTCTCTTCAACAGTTTGGAGCCAATTCCTATGGTATGATTTTCAAAAATAGCAAAATCATCATTAGGAAACACACATGAACTCAGAGAACTACCTCTTACCTCACATGCTTCACGTTACAACTTTTCTAAGGCCTCGTCCTTCGCTTGCAGTTGTCGTAGAAAACTATGTTTCTCTTCTTTCTCTTCATGTAGATGCATCTTCAATTCAGCATTCTCTATTTGAAGATTATGTTTGTTGTGCTTCAATTCTTCCAGGGCCTCTTATGTGGCTTGCAATTGAAGCTACAATCACTCCTTTTCCTCTATCTCTTTGTGTAGAGTTTCATACATTATCTCTACCCTTTCGGAAATTTTGAGCATGGCCTCATACATCACTTTTTCATCCTCTATCGTTGTACATTTCATTGTTCATGCTACAATTTACATCAATTCAAAGATCACTCTGATACCACTTGATCTAGGTCTGGGTGCGATGGAGGACCCTTCCAAGACCTTTTACTTTTGTGATGTGTTAAATTTCATTTTTAAAAGAAAATTAATGAATACATCTACATGTTGTAAAGAACAGGAATAAGACAATCATCAACACATGAAAACATAAGCCGTTGATAATGGAGTTCATCCAGGAGGGACTACGTCTCTGGGCCCCGGTGCCAAGATGGTGTAGGCCACTACATTAAGTGATGTCAATAGTGATGATGTACATAAGAGGAGATTTCGATATCATACAAGGAAAATTCCCTCACGCAGGAGTGGCTCCAAGAGATGTTCCATTATAGGAACTCTCAGTCAAAAAACACTTATCAATATGACATAGATTCATGCATGATGAGCATCTCGCCAACATGGCATAAAAGGGATCTCAATGCAAACATACATGATGAAAACATGAGTATCCCATCAACATACAACAAAGGGTTCTAAAAACATAACATGATGAATCATGAAAACAAGTAATAAACAAGATCCCATATTAAGCATCAACAAGGATATGTGTAGCACAATGCATAGCAAAAGAAGTACATGAACACATTGCATATACCTCACAACCAGGGGCCAACTGAAGAAGTGGATGTCAAACTGCTGAAGTTGTTCATGCCATCGATCTCACGGCATCGAATCACATGAAAATCACTGCTCGCACATGAATGTTGGCACCTGCATTCCACTTAGAAAATTGGTTGAAGAATAGAATGAGAAAATGAGAAATTTGAACACACCATCAGATTTTTGGCATTGAATAATGCAAAATCGACTCTCCAATTTTTAAATTCTGAGAAATTGAGAATCTCGAGCTCAAGGAATCTTTTAGATTTCCCCTAGATTCCTCAAAGATTTTGCTCCATAGGTGGACTGGAAATCTGCAACTACAAAGGTGAATGTGACCTTTCCATTGTGATCCCTATGGAAAACCATGAAAAATGACTGTAAACCTGACTATATTCTAACACAGAGAAAAAATACCTCCTCGGGAAAATTTCAAGGATCATTGTTCTTCTCCCTGTTTTTGCAGCAGTCATGGTTCCACCCTCATCCTGAAAATGGTTGAAAAATGCAGAACTCTGATCGATACATGGACAGCACCATTGCGTTCGTGGCACCGAGAACTGCTGAAACCATAAAAATTTTGACAAAATATGAAAAAGTTGAGTTTCACCCCTCCTGCAAAATGCTGCCTCGAACTACGTGTCAAGATTCTACCTCCTTTGTCTTGAAATTTGTGCCCACTCCTAGTTCCTCCATATCCTCCATGCACTAAGAAAATTGGGTTGATATATAATTTTCCAAGAGGATTACCCAATGAAACGATTTGGTACAATGGTAAATAGGGAAAATGGTTGAGGAGCGGTTTAGGGATCAAATCCCACCCCTCCCTTTTTAACATTCTTTTTTTGTTCAAACTAAAACAAATTATGAATGGAGGGTCGGTTCCAAATTGGGTGGCCCACCCTAATAACTCTGTATCCATTGGTGTGACACATTAAGTTCTTTTGGTCATAGGTTTTGGAGGTACGTGGTTTGGTACCGGACTCGGTATTAATGGGGCCACCCGCTTGGGGGCCAGCAATGTGGGTCGGGTGGGTTTGACCCCCATCAGCACCCTTCACTAATCCCATCACACTAATTGGTTGGAGCTGAGATTCAAAATGTGGGTTGGGTCCACCAGAGGTGGCCCGTGCCCACCCCATTTCAATGTATATTATGTAGTATAGTGGGCGTGGTTGGACCAGTGGCGTCATGACCATCAGTCCTTCCAACGTTAATTTTTTATTTTTATCTTTTATGTGATATGGGATTGGGGGTGGTGAGGGTGGCGGCCCACCACCACATTATTATTTATATATATATATGATTTTTTATCTTTTATTTTTTATTTTTTTAAACAATAGGGCAGATTGTCAAATCTTCAGAAAATAAGAGATATTGGGCAAATTAACGAGGCCACAATTTTGACCGATTTCGGGAGCTAGATTTCATGCCTCAAGGTCAGTCAAACTGTAGGACACTTAAACCTGGCCCAAAGCCCAACTTTGACCAAAACTTTGACTGGCTCGTTCTCCCTCATACGAGCTCAGATTGATGAACTGTTCGCACCTCCACGATTAGGACGACGAGATCTACACTCTGGTCCTAGGAAAAATTGGTTTTGGACACTTTGATTTTCGAGCATTCATAAGCCCACTTTATCCTGTGTGTCTCTAATTCACCTGGATCATCAAGCCTCTTAGAGTTAAAGTGAACAAACAACAATTTTGAATACGAATCACTCATATTGGGCTTGAAAAAAGTAATTAGCCTCAATGTTGCTGTGCTCAAAGTGGTAGGTGATTAACAAATCATTGTGCGGTTGACATGTAACACCATACATTGTTTGTCACTTCACCTCGCAAGTTATCAGCAAGAGGTATGGGGATTAATCTCTAACTTCCAAGCTTTCAATATCAATGTCATGACAAGAATATGTAATGCGGTGACCGATGCCATAGAGAACACAACTGCTAGGATCTCATCACTTAGGGATAGGTTTACTATTGAAATTTTGTACAAGCCTTCTATCCCTAATAACCTAACTAATCTACGTATTTTTTATTATGTTCAATAAGTACTATACTTCATGGCCAACACCAATGTCTTCAAGGACACAACGATTGATGAATATGATCACGAGTAGTCTCTGGAGGCTGCACTTGATGACAAGAAAGGCAACATCATTCCCAAGTGTATGGTATCTCTCGATAAGCTTTATGACTTGTAGAACCACTTCCAAGGGTCAACGAACAAAAAAACCCATAGTTTCACCATGATGGACGAATAGATCAACCTAGGTACATAGAACGATCCGAAGTTCATCAATCGCGGTATGTGTTGCACACCCCAAGAGCGACAAGTTTTTGTCCACTTGTTCAAATAGTACTAGGATGTGTTCACATGGGCATATGATGATATGAAAACATATGAAATGCAAATAATCCAACACGTGATTCTAATCAAAGAAGGGGTGAAGCCATTACAACAGAAACTAAGGAAAGTGCGTTTGTCACTTGAACCCCTTATACAGAAAGAACTAACTAAGTTGTTGGATGCTCAGATGACTTATAGATTTCTTCATTTACATGGGTTTCTAATTTAGTTCACGTACATAAGAAACCTAGGGAGATTTTCTTATGCATTTATTTATGAAGCTTGAACCATGGCGTGAACAAAAAAAACTATCCCATGTCGTTAATGGAACCTATGTTACACACAGTATCTAGAGTAGAAATGTTGTCTTTGCTCAATGGTCTTTCAAGATACAACCAAGTCTCGATAGTGAAACATGATAGTTTGACACTGTTTCAAGGAAATATTGGCCCACATACGTGTTTTCAATCACTTGACAAGAGGATTGACAACCTTCCTGTTAGTGGCCAAGACTTAAAGCACTACTTTCAGTAAGTCAGGGTTGTGCCCCATGCCATGTACATAGTTTTTTTACTGCTTGTTGTCTTTTTTCTTTTATTTACTATTTTTGTTATGTTCATTTTGTTTACTTAGTATCATGCCATTTTTGGTTTTTCAATAAGTCTTTCCCTCTACTGAGTTTTGGATTTTTAATGAGTATGTGGCTAAGATCAAAAGATTCTCGTGACACTACAACACTTGGCCAGTCACATATCTGTCTTCTTTGTGCTTGGTTGTAACATTTGGCTGATGAGGTCTTGATGGGAAATAGGAGTTGTCTATGAGGGAAGCTTTGGTCAAGCCATGTACCTGTGTCCACACTAGGAAACCCCATGCTTGTAATCAATATTGTGCTATATGTGCTCAAGCTCATCCAACTGGTAGAAATGGAGAAGGGGAAAATCTAAATGAGAAAACCTATATACGAGGTATTTCATGCTCTTCTAAAGGAACAAATTCTTCTTCTCTCAGTCAGTCAAGATCCCTCTTCTGCCCCAAAAATAAGTAAGTGCCTATGCACAATCCTCTTTTCAAAATACAATGGTGAAAGAAGAGAAAGGATTCCTGCATAGAGAGGTGAAGCATGCAACTCCACTAGGGTACTAACCAAAATCACAAGCAGTGGAGCAATGCATTTGTTCCAGCTTGACTCTATCAGGGTACTATCCAAGCCTATTGCCAGAGGAGCAACACCAAAGATGAAAAATCATAATCTGAAAATTTTGAACTTCCAAACCAAACTACCCTTTCTAATTTTGAAACACTATGATCAAGTTGAAACTTATTGTTCCATTTGACTGAGTTGGAAAAAGGTGAACCATGTCTGTCCATGGGGTAATTAGGGAAGCTAAAGGAACCCGCATAACGATTCAATACTCACTGACGGATCAAGGCCCGATGTTCTCAATGGAGAAAAACAAAGAAACTGGTACTCTACCAGTGTGTCACCAAGTGTTGTAGCAGCTACAACACCCTCCAAAATTTTGGCTTGCATCCAATTTCGAAGCCTTCCATGGATTTTCCTTGATGTTTGCAAACACTCAGGCTCATCCCATTAGTTTGTGTTGAGTCTTTTCACCCTCCTCACGTGACCGTTCACCAGAAATATTTTAGCATGTTGGTCACAATGTCATACTTGAAGTCATATTCTGGAAATGTTCAAGGTCCATCTTCATGTGTACACGTTTTATTTTCTTTGTAAGCATTTTTCGTATTCACACATGAAATTGTATGCAATGTCGTGCAAGTGTCATCACGGTCATTCCAAGATCTATCTCAATTGTCACACTTGTCACTCGCACCCATTGATTAGTCACACTGAGCGTATGTTGTCTTATTGGTTTGAGGTGTCTGAGTCATGCTGAGTGTGTGTTCGCAAGGTCATGCATAAACGAGTTCACTTGCTCACACACGTAGTCTTTTTTCCAAATATCTGTCGACCAAACCACCCTCCATCAGTTGAGCCTCCACTGAGCTTCACTGCGCAGTCTCAACCCTTAGTGATCATGTATTGATGCACATAATTGCGCAGAGATTGAGGCTACCTCTAAAGCAGTCTGCACTATGCAATCCTAACATCAACCTAGCTGAATGTCACCTAGAATAGAGCAAAAGTTTCCCAAGAAGCCATCTCAATATTTGTTGCCTGCAAGTGAATCCATCAAGCCTCCCACTAGTCAAGCAGAGAGTTTGACCGGACAATGACCCCAGGCTTCAGTCCTCCAAAAAATTGTGTATAAACTATCAACATGATCACCTCTGCTAAATGAATAAATTTCAAAAACATGATTGACAAGCACCCGCTGCTTGTCACTACATTGTCTCTTAAAATTGTGTAGTTCTTTCAGGCATCCTCCCTGTTAGACAGCCCACTACTCCTCTTGAAAACTGTGTCATTTTCTTGGATTGTCCTCCAACTACCCAACACCCCGCTCAGCTCTGAAACTGCGCAAACATGTCCTGCATGACTACCTCCAAATTCTATGTAGTTTTGGCCAACAAGCCCCAATAACCCTCTCCCAGCCTCCACTGCGAATATGTGCAATTTTCATTGTAGTGTCCTCCCTCCTACCCACAATACCTTTGTGAAAAAATTACAAAGTTCTACCTCCTAGCTAATCCAAATCCTATGGAATGTCACTGTTGTTCTAGACTATGCATCTGAGCCTCCTAGTGACCTTTGTGCGATTTTATTTGATAGTGGCCAAAAGCCTGCATGCAAACTAAAATGTGTTCTGCGTAGTTTCAGAGCCTTATCCTCTCTCCCAGTCACCTACACTAAAAAATGAAAGATGATTCATCATGATAGACTAGGAGATTTATATATTTGATGTCATCTCGTCATGAGTTATTTTAGATACATGTACATGGATGAGACGTCAAGTGATGAAGAATGGGATAAAAAAGGAGTGCATGCTAGGAGGCTTGCTCGCGAATGGATGAATACATGAAGCATTCGAAGTACCAGAGAAGGGGATACATGCACGTGAAACTTCAAGAGAACACCAAGACCATCAAAGACTCCACACACCTTGCCATGTAGAGGTGAAGCTATGATACACTAAGAGCACACTCATCACTCAGCAACACTGCAGCTCGACATGGAAACTGCCATCAGCATGAACATACCAACAATATCATGTCGAGTCATGTCATGAGTCATGTTGACCACATCACTACTATCAACCATACTATTTAAACCAATGTAATGTAACATGGAAGTCCAAGAGACCCACATGTAAAGTTGAAGGGTCATGTCAGTTGAAGATTCATGTAAGTCAAATATTCATAAGGTCTAAGAGTCTACAAGGTTCAACTTCACCCATGGCTATATATACCCCTCATTTGTACATGCAAAGGAATTTTCACCTTGGCTCATCCCACATAGCCTTGAAAGTCTGTAGTCTTTTCCTTGAGTGAGTAGTGGCTCTAATGCCTTGCTATCGGGGTTAGTGATGTAATGTTGTACAAATGTATCTTGGAACTTTCGCTTAATTGAGAAGCTTGTTAACACGCAAACACATTTTCAAACATGTATTATATTTGTTTTTAATACTATTCTTTGAACACTTGTAACACATGTTTCTCTAACATGTATTAAGGCAGATGAACTATTTCTATTGTTCTAGTACATAGGCTATTGGAAATGTGTTGTATCATTCGTTAATGTTGTCTCACCCGTGTGGGCTATTCCGTTGGACACTCGACAGATTCATTCTCGTAAAATTGTTATAATGGTCATTGCACTCATGTGGACTATTCCGCTAGGTGTTGTGTGTGCTCTTTGTTCACCTTTTGTTTGTGACTTTCGCATCCATGTGGACTACTCCACCAGATTTTGCATAGATCTTGTTGTGTTTTCTGTCTCTAATTGAGTTGGTACTATTCCCTTTCGAATTGAGACTCACTCTCACCTTCTCCCTCTACAGTGAAACAACCTTGATACAATCGACACTAAGCACTCATCTGGGACATGAACCTCGTTGTTTGAAGACAAAGTAATCCACTTTCATTTGATGAAAAGCAAGATCTAAGGCAAATTTTTAATATAATGGAAACTAGTCCATCATACCAGAATGGACTTCTACACCAAACGGGTTGAGGTCTAGTTGGGACTTCATACTGGGGAGTTCCCTTGAATGTTGGTGGGTCTAGTACCATCAACAGGTTCATATATATTCTTTATGATGTAGAAATAATGAATATATTACCTTACAAAATATTATACTTCATAATTTTGTTATGAAGGGAACATTATAAGTCAAGAAATAAAGCTAAGTTGACTATTTAAGAATGATAGGGGCCCACATACCAGAAACATTATAATAAGAGTTAATTTTAATAACTCACCCCTTTAGAACACTTTTTTCTCGCAACATAAACCTAATGTAATTAACATAGGAAAATAACAAATTCCTCTAGTAATTAAACTTTCCAACTCCAACAAATACATACAAAAAGAGATGAAGTCCGTGAAGGGAGATGTTACACTATTAGGAGACACATGCACCAACATTAATAAGTTGTCATTTTCCTCCTAATTTTATTTCTATGAGTAAAGGAAGCAAATTTGTAGGTAGAAATAAACTTTATTTTAAGGAGAGATAAGGGATGAAAATAAAATCCTTTCAATTCTTCTACATCTTTTTCGAGTAGTATCACATGTTTTTGCAATCTAATTTGTTGATAGAAGGTCTAGTTTCCTATAGCTAGTGTTAGTAGCCTCTAATTTTGTAGAGAAATTGAGTATATTTAAATTATATCAAACTATGAGAAGGGCTTAATGACACGTTTTTGCATCTTTATTCTTTCTCAAATGTTTTCATATGATTTTCTAACATTGTAAACATTTAGAAATTAGTTTTGGCCAAACGTTTTCACAGAAACTCAATGATCATGTTTTTGTACTCACATGTTTTAATATAAGTCAGTCAATTTTGTAATTCATTTGTTTATGTATACTTCCTTCAATATTGCATATTTATATAATTGATTTGTGTCTAAATATTTCATTAAATTTTTAATAATTTACAACAGAATATTTACAATGTTTGTACGGTCCTATGGCTTCCATACCACTAATTATTGTGTTGTTCAACAAAATTGTATTTTACCTTAGAATGTTCATATTTTTTTCATAGTGAAGTTTTTGTACAATATTTTATTTTGTTGTTGTTGATCCATTAATATTTTATTTATGTTAAAATTTAGCTTTGTATACAATTATAAATTAGATCATCTATGCTATAAATACATATGGAAATGCATGAATTCTTTCACTACTTTTCTCATACATAAAGCAATTAGTATTAGTCCCATTATCCCACTTTCCCTATGAGATTTGATGGGTTCATTAAAGAAAGCATAAAACTTCTCTTGATCAACAATAGACTCCATCTATTTTTTATGTTTTAATTGTAGTTGAGAAGTTTAATTGGTGGAGGGATTCATTATTTTTTAATTTCTAATTATGTTTAATTTATGTTTCGGGAACGGCGTTGTAAAGGGTGTGAGTTAGATTATAATTATCTTTTATTATAATGTTTTTGGTAGGTGAACCCCCTTGATTCTTAAATGGTTCACTTATATTTATTTCTTTCCTTATAATGTTCCCTTAATAAAAAAATTATTCTAAAAATTAACATATTCATTATTACTACATCATGCATATCATAAAACACCCATATTAACCATGTCCTAATAAATATGTAATGCTTAACAATAAAAACATGTACCTTGTATCTCCCATATTTTCCATATGAATTCATGCATCATACACTTCGACCATATAAGAATTGGCCATGGCATAAAAATTGTACCTCCAAAAGTATGCATGCCATAATTTATAATAAAAATTGACATGTGTCATATAATCACTCAGTCACATATATCAGTATATGTTTAAAAAATATTGCATCATATGCTATGAAAAAATCTTGAAATATATTTTTATTTCAAATAGACTTGTTATCACATTTGAGATCTATAAAGAAACAATTTGATAGAGATGGTTTGGAAGGTAGGAAGTACCTACAATCCCTTATGTCCATAGTGGTTAGAGGTAAGCATTGGAATCCTTAGGATTAACAGACTAAACTTGTAGGTCTACTATACTTGGTGACTTTATGAGTGACCTCGTCAAGGAGGGACCACCCACTATTATAGTAATGCATTTAAGGGTTCGCAAATTCCTACCGTATGATAGATTTTGCAAAATCTAACAACAATTCATGTGACATCGTCTAAGGTAGCCGTAATGAAACCCTTATCCTAGTCACCCATTACCAGGAAAATATGAAATGGGGATGCTTCCCCAAGGCCGAAACAAACCCTATATTCATGATCACAAATAATAAACTAGAACAAATAAGAAAATTCAAGAAATACCATGCTCTAATCTGTAATTTTATGGGAATTTGGCTAAAGGAGCAATGTATTGTCAAGTGGATTAAATTCAAATGGGATCCCAAGGAAGAATTGGAGTTGATATTGAGAGAAATATATATTTTCGTAGTTATATATGTATATTTGGAGGACCAAAAATGGATTTTCAAAAATGGTCCTTCATGAATAATGTAGGCCTCTTCACGAGGATTGGGTGGGGTGCTACAATATAGAAAAGGAACAATTTCTTATGACCATAGTTTGGGTTAGGCTATTTTCCCTACCAAAATATTTATAGGATCTATATATACTAGAAGGAATTTTTAATGTAATTGGAACCTTTGGGAAGGTCTCAGAACTAATAAAGAAATGATGACAAGCCTCCTAGGTCTGAATATGCATATTCATGAATATTTCTCAACCACTTCTGGAATCAATCAAACTAGAATATCATGACTTCTTGTGGGTACAAATGCTAGATTATAAACATGTCCCTTCTAAAGTACATAAATTCCATGATCATGGGAATCCCATCAAATTTTTCCCTTTATTTCAGATAGAACAACAAAATAAGGAGCCAAGAGAAGAAGAGGGCTTAAAATAGTGGGTCCAAAGAGGAATAGATCAAATCACAGACCAGGGCCTTAGAAGAGAATAAATGAAAACCATAATTAAACTATGTTAGAGACAAGTGGTAATTGGTTCATTGTATCATAAGTGATAGAGGGGAATGGATATTTGGACACCCCTACGGGCCATGTAAGTCATGCAAGTGTTCACACCAACAGAAAAATCCCCCATTAAGATAGAAAAAGGGAAAACAAAGAGAAATGGTCGAGAAGATTTAGAATATGGAGGGGAACTTAAGAAAGTTCTAAGATGATCTAGCAAAATAATAGACTTAGAAGAGAAGCAGTGAAAATTGGGAGAAGATGGAAAGTAAATACTAGATTTCTTCCATACATAGTTGATGGTAGAGACACAAGAAATGTGAGTGAACTAGTTGTAATATTTCTTAGAACTTTTGGATAGATGGAGGAAGAGAAACCTAAAATTCAGAGGAAGGGACAATGAAAATAATGGAGAAGAATGTTGGTATACAGAGCTCCAGTATGACAAAACTCATGATATTTGAGAAGGAAAAAAGGGTCATAAATCCTCCAAATAATTACTCCGAAAAGCTCGTGCATTTCTATTGAATTATTGCAAGATGTACCCGAAAATGTAGTACCACTGCTCCTCTTTATTTTCTCAATCAAATTGATCTCATGGAACATAAATGGGTAGAATATAAAAGGGAAAAAAATATACTTATGAATGAAAATTGATCAATAAAATCCTGATATACTCATGCTACAGGGAACAAAGGTAGTAATGGAAAAGTTGCATGAAAGAATGACCAGATGTTAGTGAGGCAATGAGGTCATGGTGATTGATGTAAAAGGAATAGTAGGAATGTTTTCCAAATGTTGGGGCCCCAAAATCATTAAGTTCTAGGACTAGTTTTGTGATCCAGGTGGCTCCAGAGACACACACAGAACAAAGAGGACTCAGGAAAGCTCAAAAATCAAAATGTTGGATTATGCTCAAACTAGGACCAGAGCTTAGATCTCGTCATCTTGAATGCAACAGTGTGAATGGTTCATCAACCCGAGTATGGATGAGAAAGTTAGAAGAAATCAAAGTTGGGTTGACTTTTCGTTGACTAGGCTGGATTAAGGAGGCCACAATTTGGACAGAACTCAACCACCGGATTCTGGTGAACCTGGGCTAGATTCCAGGCGAATTTGTGGCTCAATTAAAATGACTCCTACGGTCAAAATTTTGGAATTTTCAAAAATGGTGTTTAGTATTAAAAATTTAAAAATATATATATATAAAAGAGGGGGGTGGTGGGCCACCACCCCCACCACCCCAAGCCTCTCCACCCCAACTCCACCTAACAATAATATTAAATATGTAGGGGTGCGCCATGACCCCTGACCCCTGCCCACATCCCACGGACCATTGAAACTAACATATGAGGGGAGCATAGTCAAGTGGGCCAGCCCTTATGGTGCAGGCCTAACCCATTCAACACAAAACAACCACCAGCCTTAATGTATGATAAGCCAACGGGAGGTGTGTACGGTGGGTGAGCCACCCAAGGCAGGCCCTGCCCAACCAAAACATAAATTTAAAAAAAAATTGTTATGTGCAAAAAAAGGAAGAGGTGTGGTTTGACCACTCGACCTCCTCCCTATTAAACAAGCCTACAACCAACACGCCACAACCGTCTTCTTATTTAATCTGCCACCCATTTGCTATTTAAACATAGTTTGTCAGTGCACCTGGGGAAAGATTGAGGAACCAAGAGTGGGCACGAATTTCAAGACAAAGGAGGCAGAATATTGGCACGTAGTTTGAGGTATCATTTTGCAGGAGGATGAAATTTCACTTTGTCAGATTTTGACAAATTTTATATGGTTTAAGAACTTCTCAATGCCACGAATGCAATGGCGTTGTCCTTTTCTCCATCATAATTCTGGATTTTTCAGTCATTTTCAGTATGAGAGTGGAACCACGATTGCTACAAAACAGGGAGCAGAACCATGATCGTTACAATTTTCCTTAGGTAATTTTTCTTCATGTCGGAATATAGTCAAATTTATAATCATTTTTCATGGTTTTTTGCAGGGATCACAATGGTGAAGTCAGATTCACCTTTGGAGTTACAGATTTCTAGACCACCCATGGAGAAGTATCTTTGAGGAATCTAAAAGATTCCTTGAGCCCCAGATTCTCAATTTCTAAGAATTCAAAAATTGGATAGTTGATTTTGCACTATTTGACACCACAAATTTGATGATGCGTTCAGATTTCTCATTTTATCATGCTATTACTCAACCAATTTTCTAAGTGGAATGCAGGTGTCAACATTCATGTGTGAGCAACGATTTCCATGCGATTGATGCCGTGAGATTGATTGCACGAGAAACTTCAACAGTTTGACATTAGCTTCTTCAGATGGTCATTGGTTGTGAGGTATATGCAGTGTGTACATGTACTTATTTTTCCATGCATTATGCTTCACAGATCCCTGTTGATGCTTGATGTAGGATCTTGTTTATTACTTACTTTCATGATTCCTACTTGATGTGATGCAGAATCGTCTATGTGATGTATTGTTGTCATGTTTCATCATGTTATGTTTTTGAGATCCCTTTGTTGTATGTTGATGGGATATTCATGTTGTTTTCATGCATGTTTGCATTGAGATCCCTTTTATGCCATGTTGGCGGGATGCTCATTGTGCATGAGTTTTGTGTCATACTGATAGGAGTCTTTTGACTGAGAGTTCCAATAGTGGAATATCTCTTGATGCCACTCCTGCCTGAGGGAATTTTCCTTGTATGATAGCGACATCATCTCTATGTACATCATCACTATTGAAAACACTTAATGTAGCGGCCTACACCATCTTGACACCGGGGCCCAAAGACGTAATCCCTCCTAGACAAACTCCATTATCAACGTCTTATGTTTTCATGTGTTGATGATTGACATGTTCCTCTTCTTATTTTTAATCCCTCCTATTCATTAATGTTTTCTTTTAAAAATACAAGTTAACACATCACAAAAGTAAAAGGTCTTGGAAGGTTCCTTTGTCACACCTGGACCTAGATCAAATGGTATCAGAGCGATCTTTGTGTTGATGTGAATTGTAGTGTGAACAATGGAATGTGCAGTGACAGAGGATGAAAAAGTGATGTACAAGACGATGCTCAACATTTCCAAAAGCATAGAGATAATGTATGGAACTCTACAGAAAGAGGCAAAGGAAAAGGAGCGATTGCAGCTTTAGTTGCAAGCCACGGAAGAGGCCCTAGAAGAACTGAAGCATAACAACCAGAATCTTCAAAAAGAGAACGTTGAATTGAAGATGCATCTACATGAAGAGAAAGAGGAAAAACAAATTTTTCTACGACAGTTGCAAGCAAAAGATGAGGCCTTGGAAAAGCTGGAACATGACTCATGTGAGGTAAAAAGTAGTTCTCCATCTTCATGCGTATTTCCTAATGATGATTTCGTTGTTTTTGAAAATCATACCACAAGAATTGGCTCCAAAATATTAAAGAAAATGGGGTATGAAGGGAAAGGCTTGGGCATTAATGGCCAAGGCATTGTCAACCCCATCAAAAGTAGAGGAATTACTGTGTCGAATAGGACTTGGGTATGTCAGAAAGGAAGTTGGGGAATGCGTCGCAACAACTAGCGAACCACCAAAAATAGATGATGAGAAACCCTCATCAGTTCTTTCCAAATCGATAGAGGAGGTAAAAGATGTGGATTTCCTTTCAGTTTCTTCATTACATATTATGATTTCTATCGGATATTTGGAGATATAAATTATAGGGACAAACCTGAGCCTCCTTACCAGGTCGAGACACGAAGAGAAAAAGGAACTTGGTATTAATAACCAAGGCATAACTCAACCTCTATAGGTTGTGCAGAGACCTCAATTTGCAGGCTCGAGATACACCAAAGGAGAATGTTCGAAGGTGTCATATGCAACTGAGACATCGCCAAAATCGTCGAGGAAAGAAAATAATGGGAACACATCCCCATCATCCCATGGCAGTTTCCATTGCAGGGAAAGAGTTGAGACAAGCTCTTATCACCATACTTACACCAGAGATAGCAAGGAAAGGTATAACCACTTTCGATCTTCGAATGTTCATTTCGATTATAATTATGTTTTATAGATGAGGAATGACCTGTTATAGAGTTTTTTGAACCCTATAATAGGTCATTCCTCATCTATAAAACAATCCTCACCTGTATGGATTCATTATATAATTATGTTGTTAATGATGAACGTAAAACATGGCATCGAAAAACATGTACCTTTTGTGGATTACATAACCATACATTTTATAAGTGTTGGAAAAGAATACCAGCACAAATAAAGAAGACGCATGAAAGACCCTCTCAACAGCAGGTAAAGAAACATGTTAAGCTGTAGATCTGGAGGAATAAAACCTATTGCAGTCATTGTGATAGAAGTGGCCATCAAAGAGCCACTTGTTGGAGGCTCCATCTAGAGTAGTGCCTCAAAGACAAGGTGTTGGTGCATGAACTAGGTGAAGCAGTTGTTCGACAAGCAAAACCACCACAAGGAGGTGACCCATTCACATTGATAAGTGAAAAATGGTTTCTAGACATGTTAGCATTTCATGGTCATACTTTTGCAAATCATTTGTTGCATTTTAAAATGTAGAAGTGATGACATGTTTCCATCACTTCTTAAGAAACAATGATGTCTAGTCTTATTTTGAATTGCATGATAAATTGTGAAAGTGGTGTCGAGTTTCCATCGCTTGTCAAAACAATACTATTTGGCCTTATGTTTTTAAATCATGTGTTGCAGCGATGATGTGTTTTCTATCACCTGTTGAAGCAACAATGATATGTTGTCCTTGTTTTCATAGCTGGAGTATTGTGTCCATCTTGTTGTCAACTTGACCACTGAGTATGTGTTATAAAATCATGGCCAGTGTGGGATGCTTGGGTCATTAGTTGGTTAGTTAAGACAAGCATGTAATTTCAAAACAGTGTACCACAGGTTGCAGAGGTAGCAGGTGTCAACTCGTCGCTTAAGGCTCTGAAGAACAAAGGTGAAGGAGATGGAAGCGGGACATTTTTAGGATGCTTGTGATGCAGACAAAGTATAGAAAAGTTGTAGATTGTTTCATGCTTTTGGAGGACCAAAAGCTCCTTAGTGGGGAGGATTGATCCAGGTGGCTCTAGAGACACACATAAGACAAAGAGGACTCAAGAAAGCTCAAAAATCAAAATGTTTGGATTATGCTCAAACCAAGACCAAAGCATAGATCTTGTCATCTTTATCATGGCAGTGTGAACGGTTCGTCAATCTAAGTCTGGATGAGAAAGTTAGAAGCAGTCAAAGTTGGGTTGACTTTTTGCTAACTGGGCAAGCTTAAGGTGGCCACAATTTGGATAGAACCTGGCCACAGATTCCGGCCAACCTGGGTTGGATTCTGAGTGAATTTGTGGCTCGGTTAAAATGACTCCTATGGTCAAAATTTCGCAATTTTCAAAATGGTGTTTAGTATTAAAAATTTAAATATATATATATATATATAAGAGGGCAGTGATGGGCCACCAGCCCACCACTCCACGCCTCTCCACCCCAACTCCACATAACAATAATATTAAATATGGAGGGGTGGACCATGACCCCTGACCCCTCCCCACATCCCACAGATCGTTGAAACTAACACATGAGGGGAGCATAGTTGGGTGGGTTGGCCCTTGGGACGCGAACCCAACCCATTCAACACAAAACAACCACCAGCCTTAATGTATGACAATCCAGTGGGAGGTGCGTAAGGTGGGCGGGCTGCCCAAGGCAGGCCCGACCCAACCGAAACTTAAGTTTAAAAAAAAAAATTGTTATGTGTAAAAAAAGGAGGAGGCGGTGTTTGACCACCCCACCTCCTCCCTATTAAACAAGCCCTCAACCAACACGCCACAACTATATTCTTGTTTAATCCGCCACCCATTTTCTATTTAAACGCAGTTTTTCAGTGCGCCCAGGGAGAGATGGATGAACTAGGAGTGGGCACGAATTTCGAGATAGAGGAGGAAGAATCTTGGCACGTAGTTCAAGGCAGCATTTTGCAAGAGGGACGAAATTTCACTTTGTCAGATTTTGACAAATTTTATATGGTTTCATCACTTCTCGATGCCATGAACGCAATGGTGATGTCCATTTCTCTGTCAGAATTCTGCATCTTTCGATCATTTTCAGTATGAGGGTGGAACCATGATTGCTACAAAACAGGTAGCGGAACCATGATCCTTGCAATTTCCCTGAGGTAATTTTTCTTCATGTCAGAATATAGTCAAGTTTATAGTCATTTTTCATGGTTTTTTGCAAGGATCACAATGGTGATATCAGATTTGCCTTTGGAGTTACATATTTCTAGACCACCCATCGAGCAGTATCTTTGAGGAATCTAGAGGGGATCTAAAAGATTCCTTGAGCCCCAGATTCTCAATTTCTCATAATTCAAAAATTGGATAGTCAATTTTGCACTATTTGACACCACAAATCTGATGATGCATTCATATTTCTGATTTTCAGATTCTATTCCTCAACCACTTTTCTAAGTGGAATGCAGGTGTTAGAATTCATGTCCGAGCAACGATTTCCATGTGATTGATGCCGTGAGATTGATGGCACGATCAGCATCAATAGTTTGACATCAACTTCTTCATATGGTCATTGGTTGTGAGGTATATGCAGTGTGTACATGTACTTATTTTACCATGTATTGTGTTGCACAGATCCCTGTTTATGCTTGATGTAGGATCTTGTTTCTTACTTGTTTTCATGATTCATCATGTTATGTTTTTGCGATCCATTTTTTGTATGTTGATGGGATACTCATGTTGTCATCAGGCATGTTTTCATTGAGATCCCTTTTATGCCATGTTGGAAAGATGCTCATCGTGCATGAGTTTTGTGTCATACTGATAGGAATCTTTTGACTAAGAGTTCTTCTAGTGGAAAATCTCTTGGCGCCACTCTTGCATGAGGGAATTTTCCTTGTATGATAGCAACATCATCTCTATGTACATCATCACTATTGACATCACTTAATGCAGTGACCTAAATCATCTTGACACCGGGGCTCGAAGACATAGTCCCTCTTGGACGAACTCTGTTATCAACGACTTATGTTTTCATGTGTTGATAATTGACATGTTCCTCTTCTTTAAAGCATGCATATGTATTCATTAATGCTTTCTTTTAGAAATTCAATTTAACACATCATGAAAGTAAAAGGTCTTGAAAGGGTCCTTTGTCACACCTAGACCTGGATCATTTTGCTCCCCGATCACTTTCGATGTATAGGGTTCGGGGAGTGGGTGAGGTTTTCAGGATTTTATGGCCCAATAGTGCTCAACTGAAAGGAAAAATTCCTTGATGACTTATGTTAGGTATGACAATTCCTCCTACATTCTTGTTAGACTGTAGGGGGTGAGTTTAATCTCTTTGTTTTTTTAAAGAGAAAAGGGGTGGCATGAGAAGATTGTACCTAGTGGTGTAATCCCTTCAATAATTAATAAAGGATCTCAAGCTAGTCGAAGTGGAAACCAGGAATGGGTTTCATACTTGCAACAACATAGGGGGAGGTAGACATCAGGTATCTTGTCTCCTATATCGACTCCCCATCACAGAAGATACCTTGAATAGATACACCTTAATTTAATCAATGATTCTTCCTTGTCTGGGATATGATCATTGGCCAATAGGGCTTGAAATTGAACTAAAGATGGTTGTAGGAAATCACTTCTTTTGCTCCGAAATCTTCTCGTTCAAAAATAAGAGTTGGTGGAGAGAGTGGGGTAATGGTGTTTTCAAATAGAAGTGTAAGGCAATAGTCATATGCATATCTTCTAACAAAACTAAAGGATCTAAAAAATAGAATAAAGTCATAGAACAAAGAGGATTTTGGGAACATGGATAATGAGAAGTTAAAGCTAGAATCCAAAATGGAATATGTCCAAGCATGGATCATGCTTAAAGGGAGAATTGAAGACCTAGTGAAGGAGGAGGGAAAGGTCCTACATGACCTAAAAACTAGGAGAAACTAAGAGGAGATATAATGGAGACAAAAGTCTTGGATTCAACGGCTTAGAGAAGGTGAGAGAAAAAAAATAAAAAAATAAACAAAAATCCAACATTATATGATACATCACCGAAAAATAATTGAATCTTCTCCCTCACTTATGAAGAAGTGAACCATATGGTTGAGCATCGTCACATTGAGACGAAGCTAGTAACCTATTTCCAAGGCTTGTTTAAAGAATGAGAATAGGAAAATTTGGAAGCCTTTAATAGAGTCACTAGTTTTATTCATTATTTAGTGATCTTGGAAGAAAATGAATCTCTCATGTGGGAAGATCTTGTGAGGAGGAGGAAGATGTAGTGAAGGATATTCCATGCAATAAAGTGTCGAGTCTATACGATTTGACCACAAACTTATATAAGTCTTATTGGAACTTTTTAGGTCTATAAATTCATGATGTAGTGGAGGAATCATATCATCTTCATCAAATATGGTCAGGACAAAATGCAACATTTCTTACTTTGATTCGCAAATATTGTAATGCTATTAATCATAGTGGTTTTTGACCCATTTCCCCATGCAAATTGATCTATAATATCATCTCCTGGGTCTTGGAAAGATGGTTAAAACTCCTCCTCAAAACCCTCACTAGTCTAGAGTAGTGTAGTTTCATGGAAAAAGAACAAATATTGGACATAATTGTGAAAACCCACAACATGGTTCACACTCTAAAATAGAGTAAAAGAGAAAGAATGATGATAAAATTGGACATGTCCAAATCCTATTATCATTTGAGTATGGAATTTATTTTCATGACCCTACAAGTGTTTATATTCTCATATTCCTTGATTTGATGCATTAAATCCTTAGTGTCTACTCAATTTATTTCAATCTCAATAAAAAAAATCCCCCTTCTCATCATTCTGCTCCTTGCGAGGTGTGAGACAAAGAGACCCTCTATCCCATTTTATTTTTCTATTGGTGACGGATGGATTGGGTCGAAACATTAAGGCATCAGTGAAATATGGGTAATTAAAAGGCATAGAAAGTATTTATAATGGGTTGTCAGTGATGTACCAGTAGTTTGTAGATGAAACAATGCTTTTTGGGGAGCTGACAGTTCACGAGGTACATATCTTAGATACAGACCCAACCAGATTTCAAGATGTTTCATGTAATATGATCAATAAGCAAATTTGTTGATGTATTTATTTAAAAATCCAAAGCTAATTCAAAGAAATCTATTTAGGACCTTTGGTTTCTCGATAGGAATGATCCTAACCAAATACCTAGTAGTCTCACTAGTATCAAATTCTCTATAGGTAAGTTGCTAGAAAAATGTTAAGAATATGATCTCTAAGCATTAGATGAGTTATACCTTTTTCTCCTTAAACATAGTGGGTAGGTCCACACTATTGAATGTGGTGCTAAAAGATATTGTAATATACAAATTACTATTCTTCCAAGTGCTAAAAGAAATCTATAAAGTATTTGCCTCATTTTTTAGGAATTTTTGTGACAAGGAGAATTGTTAAAAATGAAATTGGCTCTGGTATCTTGGGAGAATATATGCATCCCAAATAAGGGGGCAGGCTTATCTCTATGATCTAGAAAATCTAAACAAATTTATGTGGGAGAAATTTTGGTGGAATTTCTTCTAGGAAGGTTTGGAGCTATGGATAAGCATTTAGGATAGTAAACACTATTTAGTTTGATCACAACTCAAAAAAATTTGTGCCTTAGATTTCCATTAGGGCTATTTAATATGGAATTTCTCTCAAAACAAGTGTAATGTAGTCCCACAAAACTACTTCTGGGAAATATACAGTGGATTGATGGCTCACTTCTTGGAAGATGCATCGAAATAGATGTTATGCGTAGACCAATCATGGTGTGGAAAACAACCATGGCTAACATCAGGGAGATAATGACAGCAGGAAAATGGACAGAGGAGGGTTGGAAAAATGTGAGGAAGAAAATATCTTTTTAAAATTAGGATTATCTTTTACGATGATTATGCATCCAACTTCCCCTCACTATAAAACTCTTAATTCATATCCTTTAGGTTTTCTTTATCCTCTAGAGAGGTTCATAAATACAATTTTGTATGGATCATGCAAAGGAAACCCTAGTATTGGAGGGATTCTAAGGCACAAATATAGAAGACTAAAATGTTTGTTCACATGCTACTATGGCCACACAACAAACAATGTTGTTGAGATCACTACACTTAAAAGGGGATTAATTTTGGCTATAGAATAGGGCATAACCAAAATATGAATCATAGGGGATTCACATTTATTAATATCAACAATGAAAATAATAATCAATGGATCTCTCATCTAGAAGGTGATTAGAGTTGGAGGATGGAACATCAGTAAGAAAGAAAAAAAAACCTACCTTTATCCTTCCCATATGTCATCACATCTCATACAATAATATTTGGGAATAAGGTAACTAACTTTCTATCATACTAGGGAAATTCAGAGCCCTTAATAGAATTTGAGTCCCAATGGGCATCCATAATTGATAGAGAAATAATTTATATTTTGGACAATCTTATAAATCAAGACAAAATTTCCCTGATGAGGGAGACCAATTTGGTGAGCAATGAGCCTAGGGGACATTAACTCTCCTTACACATACTATAATAGGTTAGATGGTAAGCACACCTTTGCTAGGAAGGATCTAGAAGATGCAAGTGATATATCAGGTTGGAGGGCAGTAGAGGAAATGCTTGGAAGCATTTGGTTTATGGAGTAGTCTGGTGGTCAAAATTTATAGTGAATTTAGACTATGAAGAATTCTAGAAAAAACTAAGTTCTAGTATCTCCCCTACAACATCAGAAGAATTTGGCTAGAAGGATGGAGAGATTAGAGAATTGAGAATAAGTAACATTGTCCTTGACCCTAGGCTAGTGAAGGAAAGAAAATTTTGGAGTTGGTGACCGTCACAGAGGAAAAAACTAGTTGGAAGTCCTGATCATGAAATAAAGGAGGTCATATGTCTCCAATTACGATAATTATGCATCCCTATCAGTATTTACCAACCAATTTTCTTCATAATTCGAAAGTTGGAAAGTTTTACGAAGAATGGCTGGGGTTGGAGGAGGAAACCCACATTACTAAGTGCTAATTTGGGAGTTTGTAGTACCCCATACCCCTAGGGTCTAGGGAATTATATATTGGAGGAGTGAGGGTTCATTCGGTTTCTAATTTCATCCTGAGTGAATTATTTGGAAAGAGCTCAAAGGGCGTAGTAGGAATTTCTATTTGTGGTTGTTTTATGTCATAAAGAATGTTTCTCTCTCCATATGAGGACTTAAATCTCAAGAGTCTCATGGGATGGTAGGAAAACTCTAATTGGTCTTAACTAAGACGTGTCATTGTAGGGTGGATGGTGAAGAATAAGTAGCTTGTTGGCATGGACATAGGGGGTGGAATGTATTTGGTTCTATGCTATGGTTAGAAATGGAATAGGGGTGACAGAGAGGGTCTCAAATCCCTCAACCTTGACACTAGACATCGGGAAATGAAGCCACAATTTGTTATAATATTGGAGGTGCTAGTTTCAAGTGTGCCATATTGTAATTGGGTGAGCCCAAGGAAATTGACAGCAAATAATTTGTGGTGTTTCCTAGGCTAGTCTACTAATTTCATATCCATGAAACAATAGAGGAGATGCCTAAGGAGGGGCATGGGATGCCAAGGATAAGAGTGGGGAATGGAGAATAGATTAACCCTACTGGTGCAGTGTAGAGGAATTTCACACCATATCCCAGAAGAGTGGAATTCCCTCCACAATTTAATTCTTTGCAAGCCTAGATTCACCAAGTGACAGTTTTGATAGAGGATTTAGCTAGATATTGCCATGAGGATAGGAATGAGATAATTTCCTTCACAAACGATCACCGACATAATCAATGGTAAATGTTGGACTATATGGACTCCCTTTAACGTGGAGAAAAGCACATTTGGGAGCAGATGGATCACATCTAAGGGAGAGTATAACACACAGAGGCTCATGTGCATGAAAATTTCCATCAGCAACATGAAAATTGTCTAGTGGACCAAGATCCCGAAATAATGCAAGTTGATCATGGTAGCGGGTTGTCTTTGGATACTGGGTTTCTTAGGCCATGTCGAGTAATCAGGATGTATGATAGGAGTTTTTTTCTTTTTTGATCAAATGTCTTTTTCCTCTACAACCTGGACAATAATTTTTTTAGGAATGAATTTGGTGACAAGTTTTTAAAAATCTCCAACAATGTAACTTTTTATAGAATTATTAGATATTTTAGAATTAAAAATAAATAAATAAATAAACATTCTATGATCAAAATCATGCAAAAAAATATTATTAAACATGTCAAGAAAATCGAAAATACAATGTTGTTATATTCATTTAATGATGTTAAAATGTAAATTGAAATGAATAATGTCTATAAACATCACGAAAAAACAACATTCATTATCCATCCTACAACCATGAAAAGCACATTTTTTTTGGGAAGAATTTCCCCTCTTTTTACTACATTTTGTTGGTTGTTCCTATTGCTCATGAAGTTGATGGGAAGTAACAAAGTGACAAGACACATGGGAGGAACAAAATTTAGCAACTTCTTCCTTGTAATTTACTTGGCTCACTTCATGCTGAGGATCTAATATTTTTCTTTCAAGAGAGGATGAGAATGAGAAGCCGCATATTGTTGGTGACATGATGGTTACGTGAATAGATGATGGGGTGGAGTTGGTAATGAGGTAATGGGGCATCCTTGTACAAGTTATTATTTAGGATGAATAATGTATTTCCACACGTCATTGGTAGGTACAACAATCTAGGCCGAAACATGGGGGCATAATTTTATATCAATGCTTGGTGGAGGATTTGCAAGGCATGGTAGTTGTTGAGAGGCTTGATGTATTGCAAAGTTAAAGAATCTTGTTTGCACTAGCTAATTAAATTCTTCAGAGTTAGCATCAAAGTGACTTGAAAATATTAGCCTCTTATTTCCTCCATGTGTCTCTTACTCTGTTATTCCTCACTCAGTTATTCCCACCTTTGATAAAATATCTCATGTTGTGTAAAAAAAATGATGCAAATTTTGTAAGAAAATAAATTAATACTAATTTAATATTTTACTACTGCAAGGGTGAAGAAAATAAAACAGGAAAATAATATCTAATGAGGAAGTATAGAACTCATGTGTGCACTAGATGAGTTGCATCATAACGTTTTAGAATAAATTATTAGATTCAACAAAAATATACACTTATTTGGATATGTGTTGAATAAGATGTTGCGTGATGATCTTTTTCGTCAAGATCCATGAAGGTTATATATTTCAAAAATACATGATAGTAATCAATGTAAAGCCATGAATAAAAATCATTAACAAATCCTTTTATGGAATACATTTTGCAACCAAACATCATACGCAGACTACAAGTTCATTTGTGAGCTTATTAAGTGTTGGGCATGTATGAACCATTTCTATTTAATCAAAGAACTTGATTATCTAGCCATCAAAATGAAAGTATCATGATGTTGAGACCAAAAGAAAATGACATGGGTGGACATGAGTTATGAGAGTTGAGGGAAATATGAGAATATAACATGAGAACTATAAAAGTGACTGGTCCAAAAAAGTCATTGATGTAGAACCAAAATTTTCTTTGTTAATAGATGATGGTTCATTTTCATAGATTAGCCATAATCAAACACTACCAAGTGAAAGGGAGGGGGAGAGCTATAATTTTTTCACTTATGAAGATGAAAAATAATATGCCTGTACGCAACCTCTTTGTAAAAAACATGAGTTTTCACAAGTGGAAGTAATCGTCTTTTATGAATTCATGTAGTTCTACAAGGAAGAAACTATTTTCCACCTTTGACCAGTGATTTAGATGGAGCCCAAGAATATCATCAAAAAATAATGAATGAAGGATGCATAGCTATAATGGAAAATGGTGCTTGTAGTATTTTGCATAATAGGCTAGTGCATTAATGAAACAAAATCTTTTTGAACCTCATTCAAGAATAAAACAATGAAGTCTCAAGAGCCTAAGGATATAAACATTATTATCTTTAATAACAATTTTAATAGGAAATAAAATGATTTGGACTAATGCATGAACGCAAAAAAACAAATATATACACATAAACACAAAGATTCAATAGAAATAAAACTTCATTTCATTCATATCAAAGAACTGAAATATACTTACATACATAAATGGAAATAAACTAGCTCGGGCAATGGTAGCTTATCTCTGAGAAGAGATGTGGTGGCTACAAGCCTCTGAACTATGTTAAAATGAGGCTCAAAGTCCTATTTATTATTGAGAAACAATGGAAATTATAAACAACCAAGAACCTAACCATAGTAGATGAATCACCAAAACTATGGGCCCTATTTGGGTAAATTGGTACATACACTTCTCTAGGTCATAACTTTGGAATACAATCTCCATTTGGCTATCATAATAGATCATTTTGAAGATCTCAAAGAGGAGGTCGAAAGAAAACTAGAAATTGGTTTGGGAATTTTTTGGTCTCTTTGTTTTCCGCAAAAACAACTTTTAGTTGCTCAAAATGTCTCCAGAAGTTTATGATCCAAAAAACTACCAAAAATAGTAAGTTTTGCTAAAATTAAGGAAACTTAAAAGACACAAATATGGGGGTCCAAGTGTAATAGGCAGGTGGCCACCAATATCCACATGGATCATAAAAGGAACCCAATATTTCTTTAAACATTGTGCCATATTATGGTTGATTCATGGGAACCATAAGAAGATGAAGCCCTCTATATGTTATTTTGTTGAATACATATCAAAGAAAAGTATTTTTTTACCATAAAAAGGATCATCGTAGCTTCAGTATGGGTATTTAGTTTTATTTCACATGTATCACGCCATCGTGCCTCATATTTTAAAACAAATTAAACCTTTGTGTACCCATTTTAAGAAAGATATAATGAGTCTCAGTAGATAGCATACTGGAATAAAACAACTAGCAAGTTAAGGTAGATGGAATGAGGGAAATTATTGGCATATTGAACCTCTCACAGACTAAAAGGTTATTAGAGGAAGGTTATAATTTAAAACTAATACACACATATTTCTATAATAACATAGGAAAAGGAACATGCAAGGCATAAGGAATCACCTCATGTAATTTCAAAGAAATGAGATAGTGAGCTCTCAACTTACATCCTATAAACATGATCAAGAGAAATGGATACCTTGTCCCCATGCCTCATTATGCTATGAGAGTTTAGTTTTGAGAGTTTTAGTGCTCTAGTTTCTTGGTGTTTCTTACAACTATTGCTACAAGTGTTGATCCAAAAAAATTGTGAATACTCTTAACAAAAATATTTGTTATAGAACATTTTTCCGACACTTATATTTGCATATGAAAAATGTGCAATACATTATATAAGAAATACTTAACTAATCCATGAACATAAACATGAAGTAAAAAACCATGAAGAAATCATACACAAGAAGTGATAATAGATTTGTCGAGTGTGGACTACGTCTCCAGGCCCTAGGTCAATAGTGGGGAAGTTGCTTCATTTGTCTCATAAAAAATAAATGCATGTACACAACAAAATCCATCATTATCGCTCCATCCTTGGGAGTGACTTGAAATTTAGCTACTGAAATCGCAACAATCAAAACACCAGTAGATCTGTCTCATCCTCCTAAGGTTTTTGACTTTAAACATGAAATACTTCCGATAGGTGCACTGATTTCTTGAAATTTTTGCTCAACAATTAATGATGAAGGTCCATGACCCCTAAATTATGCTTCCCATATGAAAAATTTGAATACACCATTGCAATTCGTGTGAAATTCTTGTTAAATAAGTATAAACTTGGACTCATTACAACACTTGTAAATATGGCCCCATAGGGAATATTTTAGTTTCCTCACAAAATCTACATAAAATATTGATAGAATATTCCCTCAAAATATTCTCCTAGAATATGTTGTCAAATATTCCTTAAAATGTTCTCATCTTGAAAATCATGCCGAAGAAAGACCCTTCTTGGCCTGTGTGTTTCTCTTCACACATTTTGTGTCTACTCAATGCTGCATCGAATGGAAAGAACGAGTTCAAATAATGTGTGGTTGGTGGATTAATTAAAGGCTAACTAGTTTGTGCACCAGATGTTGGCTATACATAGTTCCTTTCACCCCACAGGGTTCACGGGTTCAAATCCACCCACTATCAATTTTGGCATATGAGCTATATATGAAACTATCATATATATCACATTATTTGTCGTTGGTAACAAATTGTTAACATTAACCATTTTCCAAACTATTTAATTTTAAAGTTTGTTTCAACCATGAGAATATATTTGAATTGGTAACCATATATGATTTAATATGGTTTTTCTTGTCATATATATCACATGGTCCGTCGTTGGTAACAAATGGTTAGCATTAACCATTTTCCAAACTTTTTATTTTTAAAGGTTGTTTCAACCATGCGAATATGTTTTAATATGGTTTTGTTTTGTCATTTAATGCCTCATCGGGGTATATTATAACCATATTTTGGAAAATTATATAATATGGTTTTACGACCATACTGCCAACCTCTTTTAAATATATATTCATTGGTATGTTTTTAATATGCTTATATATATATATATATGATTTTGGATTTTCCTTTTATGGGATTTAATATATTATATTTTTTTTGTCTTTTCTAAAGGGGGGAGGATCCAATGATGGAATGGCATGGGTCATTGGCTAGTTGTCCATTCAACTGCCACATATGCCTTATGGGTCTCATTTTTCATTCTTATCTAGTGAACTTCCAACTACAGTAACTTGATTTACAGACTTGGATTTGATGTCCTTTGCCGCACTAGAATAAGGACGACTAACTCTACAACTTGGTCATGTTTTTTTTGCATTTCAAAGGCTTTAATTTTTTAGGTTTCATGGAGCCACCTGGGTCATTCCTCCCCACTAAGGGGATTTTGGTCCCACAAAAGCATAAACATGATTTAAAATCTTGATCTACATAATAGATGTCTCTGACATACCCCCTTCCATTTCCTTCAGCTTTGTACTTTGTATCTTTGAAGGATAAAACCAATAACTCTATATATATATGCAAATTTGTAGTTGTTATTACAGTTTAATTACAAGACCAGAAAACGACCCATACTTGTGAAGAGTTTATAACACACTCATGGTAAATTTTACATTAGAAACCACATCCCATGCTAAAATGAAAAAATATCACTATTCTGCAGAAACAAGTGATGTTATACATTCATCACTTTTACAAACAATTTCGTGGCATGTGATTTACAATGGTGGCCATGACAAGATACTCAAAAAAGGCTTCTAATTTTTTATGGATCTCACAACATGTGTCTCTTTGGTGTCCTTTCTAGTTGCAATCGCTGCAATGGTTCTTCTTCCTCTAGAATTTATTGACCTTACTTTTCTCTTGATTTGGGAAAAGGTATCCATGTCCTAGCTTCTTCCTATTTCTCATTCTTTTCTAACACTTGACAATAACATGATTATTCAATCAACAAAATGTGCATGGTTTTCTATGTCATAAATTTTTCCTAGCTTGCCAATTTTTCTCATAATGGAAAGGAATGTTATAATATATGTGTGGGTCATGCCTTTTAGGATTTTCCTTGCTACAATTTTGAGAAGGAGACATAGACCATGTTCTTCTCCTAGATCTCATGTTGGAGGTATTGCTCCTAGATGTACCACCCTTTCTCTTAGATGGTATTACCAATGGCTTGGATTCTTTGTTTGAATAATATTTTCTTTTGTTTCCTTTAAACATGTTTCTTCCATATATCCCAATCTTACAAATTGAGGCCTTCTTACAACGTCCAATAGTTGTTCAATTCCTTGGCCATTAAGACCAAGTCCTCCTCCTTTATACCACATCGTTGTGATAAGCCTCATGTTGGTTCCTAAAATAGCTATGTAATGAACAAAGTTCATATACTTGCAATAATCTTCAGAATACGTCGAAGACAAGAAAATCCATTGTACGACATGTAATAGTATATTGAATATTGTATAAAATAATTAATGTGATGATTAAAAATGAGGGTGATGGCTTGCTTATATACCCTAAGCAGGTGCCTCTTCACCAACGATCATGTCCTTAAGGGCACACCTCTTCATTAACTAATTACTAACCAATTAATCACTATTTATTTTTATTATTGTTTACGTTATTTGTAATATTTTATATATTATTTATTCATAACATTGCCTTCCTCTTCAAAAATCTTTGTCCTCAAAGCTTAATGATGAAGGGAATTTATCTTTTCTCCCATTTTGAAAATTTTCTCGTCTCCAAACTTCAATATTCATAGATACAAGACAATATGATCATTTGAGTGATAAAAAAAAAATCGAACTGAGAATGGATATGACCATCCTAGACTAATCTTCTATGGAATCTTTCGTTCACTTGAAATTTGTAATGAATTGTTATTATACGACTAGTTTTTGCAAACTTCAATATTCCTTGGAACATAAATCTATTGTTTATGTTCTAAATGGTTTAAATATGTAGACCGACTTAGTTGTTTTCTCTTGTGATTTGGATGTTGATAAGGAGTGGTTTTGGTTGGATCTTCTCTTATCATGTGTGTGGAAGTTTCTTGATTTAGTTCAAGTACTAATGTTGTTGAGTTGGCTATTCAATCATCACTTGGAATTTCCATTTTTTGAACTACAATATATGAATATGTTTTAACTTCTACTAGTTTCTCATCTTCTAACATTGTGAAATTGACTCGATCCATATTTGTTCTTTTATCTTCAACTTGGACTGGAATGACTGGAGACTTCAATACTTCTTCTTGAGTAATTTGTTCTAACTTGTCATTTCATGACTACTTATCACTTTTAATATTCTTTATTTGAATAACAAGTTTTTGGTTATGATTCTTTAGACGTAAGAGTTCATCATTTTCTGAATCATTGACTTTGTCCTTAGTATCCTTGTCTTTATGTTTTATACATTTGATTTGTTCTAATAAGTTACCATTGATTAAGGGTTTTGAAATGAAAATTTTCTTACTTTTCTGATAGACTGTCCTTTAGTTCCTTCTCAGAACTTTCCTGTTCTTGTTTTAGTCTCTGTTTCTTAACCTTGGACTTCTTTATTTGTGAAAGTAACTTTTCATTATGGTACCTTACGCGTAAAATTTGCTCGTCGTTTTCTTTTGACTTCTTTTAAAACTTGTCTTCAAGATCTTATATTCCTTTTTTAATGCATTGTTTTTTGTTCAAGCTCTGCAAATTCTTTCTCTACCGTTTTTATTTATATATTACCTTGATGTTCCCCAGTACTAAATAATCTTCTACACACTAGAAAACGTAAATTGCACCTTTTTTTAATATATTTATATGGAATTTTGTTTATACAAAATGGACATTTAGTCCAAAATAATGATTGCTATGTGGAACTCATCTTTCCTTTTTTCATTTGCAGAATATAACCATTCTTTTTGGTTCAAAAATTGACTTCAACTTGTGTTCATTAATATTTTGTTGATTATACTTTGGTGAAGAGATTATATATTCTCTGAATGAAATAATAATCTATTACTTTTGACTTATCCAAAATCTCTTTGTTATGATTCTCTAAACCTTTTTTTTTAATTTTGCAATTTCTTTTTATGTAATTTTTTTCCTCTCTCTCTCTCTCTCTCTCTCTCTCTCTCTCTCTCTCTCTAATAATTCCCTCTTTTGTTTTCAATATCTTTTTTTTGGTTGGAAATTCAATTTTATTTTTCTTTGACTTCCTTGTCAGACTTCACACACTTTTTTTTAACTAGTTAATAATTTTTTAAAATTAAATAAGTATAACTTTATAATATATTTATATATCAATTATTATATAAATTATATAATAATGAATTATTGTATACACACTAATACATATTGAATAATAGGTATGGAAGAACACGAAGGGATGAACCAACATATTGACGGACCCGAGACGCAATGCTTTTGGTCGAGAGAATCAAGCAGCAGGGTATGGGCAAGTAGTAGGCGGATGGCATTAATAAATTAAAATGAAATGATTGGTATGCAACAAATATAGGTCAACATAATAGACTGGCTTGGATTTGTAATCATTTGGTCACGGGAAGATCTAGAGTGGAATATGAGACACGATTTTGTGTGGATTTATCACAACCATGAGGAACAATAGAAAACACTATGGACATCGAACAATGGAAGGTGGGATGACAATGGTTGTAGAGGTGGTGGCAGCATGAGGGTTAGCAACAATGGATGTATGGCGGATCCAAAGTGAGATGACGAGGAACCAATGGCAGCTTAGGGTGAAACTATGGTGCGGTGGTTGGGGAATGAAAAAATGATGAGTTGGAAAATTGACATCCATGGTGTTGAGAAACTTGGTGCTAGGCTGCTAAATCATTTGAGGATGTTACGACAATGGTTTAAGGTCGTTGTCATAGTTGTTTAATTTTTTTATGACTTTTTTCTTTAAATTGAAATAGGTAGCTTGTAAGAGTTTAGTTGTGGCAGTTGATATTTTATATGGTTGTTGATGGCTAGAGGATAAGGGATGTTACGTCTAGGTAATTTTCTTCATTTTCTCCCCTTTTTTTTATGATATATATATATATAATATATATTATATTATATATATATATATAATATATATATATATATATATATATCATTTCTTTATTTCTATAAAATAAAAATGACTTTATAATTTCATTATTTATTTATTTAGTTATTTTTAAATGTATGGCCAAAAGCTCAAATCACAAGTTAGCAATATGGAGAAACTCTTTTGGAAAAATGCTTCGATTATGAAGACAACCAAGTTGACAATGAGTTGATAGCCAAAGGCCGAGACCAACCAATATGGCCCTGATACCAATGTAATGAAAATAGTTCGTATACGTGGAATAATTTTCAGAATAATTCGAAGACAAAAAAATCCATTGTAGGACATGTAATAAAATATTGAATATTTATGAAAATATGGATGATATGATTACAAATGAGGGTGAGGGCCTACTTATATACCCTATATAGGTGCCTCTTCACCAACTCTCATGCCCTTAGGGACATACCTCTTCATTAACTAATTACTAACTAATCAATAATTATTTATTTTTTACATTATTTGGATTCTTTTATATATTATTTATTCATAACATTTCCTCCCTCTTCAAAAAGGGTTAGGTTCAACCCTAAGCTCATACTAAAAAAGAAAAAAAAATGTAGAATGGAGTCTAACTCAAAAATGATGTCACAAACTAAAGACAATTTCCACACGATAATCATTATTTTTGACTAAATGTCCATTATGTTTAAACGAAATTCGATATGATTATATTAAAAAAATATGCAATTTAATATGTCCAAGGTGTGGAAGATTATTTAGTATAGAAGAAAATCAAGACAATGGGTAGATGCAAATAAAAAAATTAAAGGAATAAATCACAAAACATCAAAAAAACAACGAATCATCATAGAAGAAATTATATAAATATCTTGAGGATGAGTTTCATGAAAAATCAACAGAAAGTAATGAGGATATTTTTCGCCTAAGAGATCATAATCAAAAAATACTTTATTAGATCAAGAAGTCCAAGATTAAGAAGCAAAAATTAAACCAAGAGAATGAAATTTCTAAGGATAAATTCAATGAGAATCTGTCGATGAAGGAAGAGGAAAATTTGTGTTTAAAAAATATGAATCAAAGGTTATTAGAACACATCAAAAACTTAAAAGATAAAGTGAGGGATACTAAGGACAAAGTGAAAAATTAATAAAATGAATAGATTTTGCGCTTAAGGAATCATAACCAAAACCTACTTGTGCAAATAGAGAATATTAAAAGTGACAAGAAGTCACTAAATGACAAGTTAGAACAACTTCAAGAATAAGTATTGAAGTCGTTGTTTGTTTCAGTCAAATTTGAAGATAAAGGAACAAATATTGATCCATTCAATATCACAGCTGAAGAAGAAGAAGAGAAATATAGAGAGGTTAAAACATATTCGAAAGTTGCAGTTCAAAATATGGACATTCCAAATCGTGATTTAGTAGCCAACTCCACAACAACAACACCTAAAGGAAATTAAGAAACAACCACTAACATGATTAGGGAAAGTCCAACTAGAAGAAATACATATCAACATTTCAACCATAAGAACATAATTTTCAATCAATCTATGTACCAATATCACTCAAAACATTAAAAAAAATTATGTTCCAAGGAAAAATGAAGTTTGCAGAATCTAGTCCTATGATAACAATCCATTACAAATTACTAGTGATTAGAAGAATTCACAAAAAAACAAGCTTGGATTGTATGATCCTTTCTCAATTCGATAATTTTATTTATCACTCTAAGGATCATATCCTCTTGCAACAAAAAAGATGACAGTTCTACGACGAGCTAAAAATAAATAAGGCTTTTCATGAGTAAGCTTTGAGGACAAAGATTTTTGAAGAGGAAGGAAATGTTATGAATAAAATATATATAAAAATAACAATAATAATGTAAATGACAATAACAATGATTAATGTTTAATTAACTAATAGTCAGTAATGAAGAGTCATGTTTGTAAGGACATGATCATTGTGAAGAGGTACCTTCCTAGGTATATAAGCAGGCCCTCATCCTCATTGTAATCATCTCATAAACTCTTTTAAAATATTCAATATATAGTTATTTTGTTTGTGTTTGAAGTATTTTCAAGCTTACTCCGCTGCGTATATGAACCTTGTTCATTACATTGGTATCAGAGAATTCCTCTAGAGTATATGAACTTTGTTCTTTACAAGGTATCTCAATTATTCCAATAGAAATAACATCATGAGGAGGAGTTTCCTTAAAATTCAATTTTTTTGTGACAGTTGGTCATCTTCTTTGGAAATCTCTCCTTTTGTAGTGGAACATTCTTGCATTTGTTCCTCCACAACTTTCTCTGACATGAGCCTCAATTTCCACTTCTCCTCCTTTGCATCTTGTATAAGCCTTATAAGTTATGAATTATCTACATGAATGCAATTGTTAATCTCTTTCAGATATTGAATTCATGCTTGTTTGAATCCTTTTCCCACGATGACATTCACAATCCCTGAAAAAATGGTCATACTGCTCTGATACCGTTTGATCCAAAAAAAATTGTGGATACTATTAAACAAAAAAAATCATTACAAGACCTTTTACTAACACTTATATTTGCATGTGAAAGATGAGCAATACATTCTCTAAGCAATACTTCAGCAATGCATCAACATAAACAAGAACCAAGTAACTATGAATAAATCATATGCAATATGTGATAACGGAGTTTGTGAAGTGTGAACTCTGTCTCAGGGCCCTAGGTAAATATTGGGGAGGTTTCTTCATTCATCTCATCAAACATAAAGGCATGTACATGGAAAAATATATCATTATACCTCCGTTCCTTGGAGTGACTTGAAATTCAGCTACATATATCATAGCAATCACAACACCAGTAGATATGTCTCATCCTCCTAATACTTTTGACTATAAACATGACCTATGTCTGACATGTGCATTTTCGTCTCGAACTTCATGCCGCACAATTAATAATGAAGGTAGGTTCAATCCATGAAACTTAAATTCCACTACCTAGATGCAAAAATTGTTTGAACCATTGCAATTGTTGTGAAATTGTGGCTAAAATGAGTATAAACATGGTCTCATACTGACCCCTAAAAATCTATCCCCATAAGTAATATTTTATGTTTCTCATAACATTTGCATAAAATATTCCTAGACTATACTCTCAAAATATTCTTTGGAATATTTTGTGAAATATTCTTTATAATATTCTCATCTTGATAATCATGTTAGGGTAGGACCCTCTTGGCTTATGTGTTGATCTACACCCATTTCGCGCTTGCTCGGTGTTGCACTAAATGAAAATGAAGAGTTTAAATAATGTATGGTTGGAAAACTAATCAAAGTTGGGCTAGCTCACACATTGATTTCTATACATAGTTCCTAGGACCCTGCAAGGGTTGCAGGTTGAAAACCCCCCTCTATCAATTTTCCCATATGATTTATATACATAGTTACTTAGACCCTCTAAGGGTTGCGTCTTCAAAACCCCCCACTATCCATTTTTGAATATCAGTTATATCAACCCATTGTATCTATCACATGGCTCGCCGATGGTAACAAACCATAAACATTAACCATTTTCCAAACTATTTATTTTTAAAGGTGGTTTCAACCATGTCAATATAGTTTAATTAATAACCATATATGTTTTAATATGTTTTGTTTTGTCATTTAATTCCTCATGGGTGTATATTATAACCATATTTGGAAAAAAATATATAATATGGTTTTATAACCATCCAACCAACCTCATTTAAAAAATTATTCATTGGTATGTTTTTAATATG
>APFE031659078.1:154303-184021 GCA_000404065.3 Pinus taeda | reverse complement strand
GAAGGAGAGTTGGTCGAAACTAATCCTGAAATTGGGAGAGTCTATCCTCGGAAGACAATGTCAGAGGAAGGTTCTATGGGGCCAGACCCTCAATTCATAGAGAGTTTCCTAGCTATAAAGACTATGGTAAAAGAAATGAATAGGGACTTTAGAAAGCATAAGGATGAAGATTCATCACGTTCTAAACAAGATAAAGAAGAAAATGAGTCTCATTCTCATGACCACTCAAAAGGAAAAGAGAAAGAGGAAAGCTTTCTCACACCTCCTAATAGCCTTCTGCATAATAAGAAAGCTATTTGATCAAGCTAGATGTTAAATTTGACTTGCCTATATATGATGGAGACCTAAATGCTGAAAAGTTGGACAATTGGATTAGACAAATTGATGTGTATTGCAGAGTGCAAAACATCGACTCAGACAAGAGAAAAATTTAGTTGGCAAGCCTACGCCTAGGAGGCACTGCCTTGGTTTGGTGGGAAGGCAAAACCCAAGCTGACATGAAAAGACATGGTAAGACTATCTCTGTCTGGAGTGACTTTGTTTCTGCCATCAAAAAGTCGTTCTATCCATTGGCCTACATGCAACAAGCCATGATGAGTTGGCAAACTCTCCGGCAGTTGAAAGGGAAAAGTGTGCAAGCGTACACTCAAGAATTTAGAAAGAGAGCATTGATTCTATGGATCTCATTAGACTCACTAGAGACTCCTTTGAAGTACATTGGTGGTCTACACAGCTACATGAGACATACCATCCTCATGTTTAATCCCACAAGTATAGATGAGATATCTGTACAAGCTACTCATCTAGAAGCTAGAGGAAAGAATGGAAATCCAGAAGTTGGGGGACCATCCCAACCCACTGTAAGAAAGAGCAAGGAGAAAAGAAAGCAGAAGTGGAAAGCAAGGAAGGCTAACACTGCATAAAAAAGAAAAGCTTCATGCACTCACTGTAAAAAGGAGGGGTATGATGATGAGCACTATTGGATTCTGCATCCAGAGCTAAGACCTAAGAAGTCTGAGGGCAAGAATAAGAAGACTGTTGTAGCTATTCAGAAAGATTTGGGGTCAGACTCAAGAGATGAAAAATTCATTGCAGCCACAGGTATAAAAGGTTGTCTGCTTTAGAGAATGCTGAAATCAAGAAGTAGGTGCAAGAGTTGCTCGAGAAGGGGTTCATCAGGCCTAGCACATCACCATGTTGGTCACCAATCATTTTGGTGAGAAAGAAAGATGGCTTGTGGAGAATGTGCATTGACTACCGAGCACTGAATAAGATAACAATCAAAAATTGTTATCCCCTTCCTCGCATAGATGATCTTTTAGATCAATTAAAGGAAACTGTTTATTTCACCAAGCTAGACTTGCACAGTGGATACCATTAGGTCAAAGTTGCAGAGCAAGATGCATGGAAGACTGCTTTCAAAGCAAATCAGGGATTGTATGAGTGGCTGGTTATGCCTTTTGGCTTGACCAATGCCCCTGCTACTTTCATGAGATTAATGAATGATGTACTCAGGCCTTTTCTTGATGATTTTGTTATTGTGTATCTGGATGACATTCTGATTTTTAGTAAAATGTGGGAAGAACACTTAAAGCATGTTAAGCATACATTAGATGTTTTGAAAAGAGAAAAACTTTATGTTAAACTCTCAAAGTGTGAATTTGGAAAAACATCTCTAAATTATTTGGGTCATATAGTAGGGGGTGGTGAATTGAAAATACATCCCTCTAAAGTGGTAGTCATTGTAAACTGGCCTAAACCCAAGTCTGCTACGGAAGTGAGAAGCTGCTTAAGAGCAACACAATATTGGAGGAAGTCCATTTCTAATTTTTTCTCAATGTAGCTCCCTTACATGCTTTGATAGGATTGAACAAGGTGTTTCAGTGGCGAGGCAAACATCAGAAAGCCTTCGACACCTTGAAAGAAAATATTAGTACAACACCTGTACTAGCATTGTTTGATCTACAAAGACCGTTTGAGATCTAAACAAATGCCAATGACTATGCCATGAGAGCAGTGTTGACATAGCATAGTAAACCCATATGTTATCATTCTGAGACTTTTAATCCTGTAGTAGTTAACTATCCTACATATAATAAATAATTGTATGCATTAGTTCAGAGTGTGAAAAAGTGGAAACATTACTTAATGGGAAAAGAGACAGTAATACATATTGATCATCAACCCATTCAATATCTACACTCCCAAACTAAGTTGCAGCAATGAAGACACTACAAATGGATGTGTTTTCTACAACAGTTTCATTTAGTCATCATATATAAAGAAGGCATACATAACAAAGTTGCAGACATGTTATCTAGACCCATTATAAATGCATATACTGTACTTAAGCATAATTATGTACTACATGAAAGCTACATTGAACAATATGCTCAAGATATAGACTTAAAAGATGTATATGCAACTTTAAGTCAAGGCAAAAAGGTAGAAGAATTGGATTATCATGTGAAGGACCGACTCTTATATCATTGTGGGAAACTCTGCATTCCATAAACAAAGAGAGTAAAGATAATTAGAGAGGCACACACTTCTCTAATATCAGGTCACTTGGGGGTAAGTAAAATAGTTGCACAACTGCAAAGATTTTGTTATTGGCCGAAAATGAATGAGACGGTTTCTAGATATGTAAGAGGGTGTACTATGTGTGCTAAGAGCAAGCCCAGCAATAGAAAACTAGGCTTGTACACTCCTTTACCAATTCCTTCTCACCCTTGGGAAAGTGCTTTCATGGATTTTGTTGGAGGACTGCCTAAATGTAGGAAAGGTCATGATTATTTGTATGTGGTTGTGGATAGGTTCAGCAAAATGTGAATTTTGATACCTTGTAATAAATAGATTACAGTTGAACAAACTGCAAAACTATTCTTTAAACATGTATGGGTTCATTTTGGATTACCCACTTCTATTGTATCTGATCAAGACACCCGATTTGTGGGGATGTTTTGGTCAAGTCAGTGGGAGCTGATGGACACCCAACTAAAGAAAAGCACAACTTTTCATCCACAAACCGATGGCCAGACAGAAGTAGTTAACAGGATAGTGATCTAGTTACTCAGAGGATATGACAGCAAAAATCCTAAGCTTTGGCATGAACATTTGTGTTATGTGCAACATGCTTACAACAGAGCAAAACATTCTTCTACACAGAGATCTCCTTTTGAAACATGTTTTGGTTTCATACCAAGGTCTCCTTTGGATTTTGTCTTTGGTAAGGATACCATAGTTGATGGACACAATGATGTGGACAAGGCAACTAAGTTCATTGAACAGATCGAGGAGATCCACCAAGTAGTACAAGAACAGCTGTAAAAGAGCCAAGCCAGATACAAGGCTAGGCATGACAAGCATCAGATCGAGCATAGTTTTCAAGTTGGTGAGCAGGTCCAACTGTATATCAGCAAGGACAGGATGCAAGGTGAAGGTAAAAATTTAAAGCTTATCAGGTATGGACCTTTTAGGATACTTGAGAAGATTGGTGAAAATGCTTTTCGCCTTGATCTACCAGCTTACATGCATATCTACTCAGTCGTAAATGTAGATTTCTTGAGATTGTTTCAACCTTCAATGATTGAGGATCCTGAAGAGAAAAGTCAATTGCCTTCTATTGATGACCTGCTACTTGAATATCTGAATGAATTGCAGGAAGACACAGTCTTGGACAGGAAGGTGAGAATGACGAGAAAAGGAGATGTTGAGTACCTCAGAATTGGACTCAAAGGTTCGAAGCCAAGCAGTGCAAAGTGGATTGAGATTGGGCAAGTGAAACAACAGTACCCTCACTTAGTCGATTCTTGAAAGAAAACCAACTTTTTGTGGTCCAAAAGCTTTTCAGTGGGAAGGTCGTGATTTGAATTGGATCCATATAGATTGATTAAATAGATCCATGATTGTACCAAGTCGGGACAAACTTCAAAGAATTTACAACAGTGATCGAAAACACCTCTAAACCAGTGGCAATGACATCCAGCGTGGAACGACGAGGACCTCGGTCAAAGCACGCTGACTGAGGCCCATGGAGACTGCAGGAGGCGAATTTAGCCCCTGGAAGGCTCGGATCAGGAAACAGAGGAGGTTTGATGTGCAATTAGCGCTAATCATGCATCGCTGGGCGAAAAACCCCAAATTGGAGAAGCCCCGAGCGCTCGGTCACATGAGAGCCGGGAAAAACATGGGACAAAGATTAAAGCAATAAAGGCGAGACCTGCTCCAGAAACCAGTGGTATTGATCGGGGGGTGTCCATGGGCGGTAAGCTATTTCGAAGGAAAAGGAGCGATTCCACCCAGCACCTGATGTGTGGCAATGGAGGAGAGAGGAAACCACTGCTAATCGCATGATAACGATCGAGCAAGTCAACCGCGTGAAACGTGCATATGGCGTCGGATCTGGAGGCCCCAAATCTAACGGCTGAGATTGTGCTTGATGGGAAAGTAGAATTGATGGGGGATTAAGCCACAGTTTGTAACTATTTGACATCTGATTTGACTGCCAAGGTTGCAGACAACTCATTCCACGACGTAACACAAAAAGCGAACCGACGAAGCGAATTGGCACAACTGCAGGAGGACATGTGGCCACTCCCTGTGAGCCTGATGATGATGCTAAACAGGGAACTCCAAGCGAAGCTATAGCAGGCGATTCGATGGGAAGTGGAAAAGGAATCGAAGAGCCATGGGTACGAATGGTTTTAAGCTATTAATAGAGAACATAACACACAAAGAGAGAGAAAAACGACCAAAACCCTGAGAGGAGGATGGAACATAGAAAGGAAGAACAGAGAGAAGAAGGACAGTGAAGCAACAGCAGAATAGAAGACAGAGGGCCAAGCGGACCGAAGGCAGCATCAAGCACAAGAGAGCTTGAGTGATTCAGGCCATCCCATAGAGGATCTATCTGGACTGAGCACCACATTGGGCTCTCTCCATTATAGACCAGAAGGTCTCAAAGCTTGTAAGGAAAAGAGTCTGTGTACTCTAGTGGCTTGGGGCATCAAAGAACCACCCTGCCAAGTAAATTTCGTTTCAGGAGACTCACATTGAGCTCCTTCATTGTAATTCTCTTCTTCAAGACACAATAAAAGAAGGCCACCACTGAAAGCTAGACCGGAGATGTAGGCCTGGAGGATAGGGTGAACTCCTTATTAAATTTTTGTGTTCTTGTATTTACTTATTGTGTTTCTCTGCTATTTTCCATTTCAAGTGTCTGTGTATTTGCAATCTGATCGATCTGTTGCTTAAATAACATAGACACACACACCAACATATGAGTTTGTAATACCTTCATTAATAAATCTTTAACTGAGGTCACTCACAGGGCGATTATCGAATCAATAGTTCTACTATAATACTATCATATTGTTTAAGTATTTCTATTATACTGTTAAATAGTATGAGTATGCACTATATACATAGAAAACATATTTTCAATCATCTTTAAGTGCTTAAATTTACATGGAACTGTAACTATTTCATCAAAAAGGTACCATGCATAATACTACATGACAAGGCTACCATGCTCCAAAACGTTTATCAATCTATGAGTGGATTATATCAATATTTGTAGGCTACCGTGCTTAATACTACATCACAAGGCTACCATGCTCCAAAAATTCTATCATTCTAAGAGTGGATAATATCATTTTTTGTCCATTGAGCCAAAGAACATCCCTGGTTCAAGTTCATGTATTAGGGCAACCTTCCACCACTTTTTTCTCTTTATCCCCTTATTCCCTAGGCTCCATTTTATCCCTTTGTACCTTAGGTTTCATAGCTGCTTTTCTAGTAACCGAGAATTCTACAACAAGAAATATCACACGTTGTGTCGAATTAGTAGCTTGTAATCCAGATGGAAATATTCATGCTCAACCAATTCATAATCTAATCCGAGAAAAAATAGTGAACTGATATATTGATCTTTCATTTAAACATTTTGATTTGTGATCTAATGATTTTTGTGTGAATCTTGTAACATGTTGATATCATTGGTTCGTTTATGGTTTGATTGTGTCCATTATGTCTAATTTTCTAAGCACTTTTGATGACATCATTAATTCCAAGTTATAATTGTCTTGGTCCTTGGAGAGGAACTCAATATTCAATGTACCTTTATGTCCGTGGAGCAATAGAAACAACCATGTCACCAATATGCATGCCACCGTCCCTAGAGCCAGATCCAGTGCTTTCAATAGTTGCAGAGCCTTCATTTCCAAATGTTGTTGTGACTTTTACTCTAGAGGCAACCTCTTCACTACCCAGTGTGCCACGAGTATCTCCAACTAAACCCAGTAACACTTGTCGTCCTAGTAACTCTCTGTGTATATCTCTTCTCATAGGTTTCTTTATTTTATTCTTGTATTATAATTGAGAAGGCTTCTCGTATACCATCCTTTTGTACCAACATTTTATAAATGTTCCATCACTGATTCGATCTGTAGAGAGTTTGATGTCTCCTCGAGAAATTGAGTATCTTATTTGTGGAGATGTAGTATTCAATAATTGATTTTATTGGTTACAAGATATACTTTAGATTACAAAAATTGCTAGATAAATGTGTTGCGACTTGAAGTACGTGTGCAAAATCTCGAGCCTTATTATGTTTGGAACTATTGCATAAGAGACAAGGCATGTCCACTCCACCTTTATTTATAACATATGAGAATAGAAGGATAATTCAACCTTGTCAAAACTTTGAGAAGCCAGAAAGAAACATATCAAAGCAACTCATGACAAATTAACAAACATCATTGTAACAACAAGACCAAAAGAAAATTTAAATGGAGGGACGTTGAGCTTAAATTAGTTAATTCTTTAGTAAGCTAAAAATGACATTTCCTTTGGTCCTTAATAGCTTTTCTAGTTTCTGGATACAAGTAGCAGTTGCCAAGGCCTACCTATTCACCAAACAAATGATATCAAGGGTGCTCTTAGGCTTGTAATGAATGTGGTTAATCCATTGTTTAGCTTGTCTAGTTTCTATATAGAAGTAGTGGTTTCCAAGGCATACATATTCACCAAACAATGAGTTCATAGTTTTGAGGATCTATACAAATATGATATGATTTTTTAACCACGTGTTTCTTTCTTGCTTCAAGTCTCATATGTTTCTCTTTCTTGGCTATTATTTTACTTTTTATAAAGAATTTTCCTCCTCCTTATATCCCTTATGGGGTTCCTTGCAACTTTTATATCCGTTGTGGGGTTCCTGCAACTTTTTATGTTTCCTCTCTTTTATGTTGTACATTTTTCTGTTATATGTTTTTTTTTTTCTAGCATAAACGGTATGAAAACTGACTCTTTTATCCTTTTAAAGACCCTGAATTTCAGATTTAGATTATGCTATGAACTTGCGTCTTTTTCTAAAATCAAATTGGTTTTTGGAGTGGGGAAGAATATGATGTTATGTTATGAAACAAGGTTATTACAAAACCACTACTGCATCTTTAAGAGAGTAATGATGGCTATAATTTTCATTCTCAAAACTCTTCTAACTAAGAAGAACAACTTTTTTTAGCATATTTATTGGTTTCATATTGCCTAATATCAATTCCCCTAATTCTCAAAGTTTTTTGACTCCATTTTCCCAAGGTTTCGACAACTATCTACTTGAATCCACCACTATATGTCTATTACATAGAATAAATTATTTGATTGCTCAATTTCTATCATTTAACAATCTCATTAGGGAAACCAACTTTGTGTCGAAGGAGAGCTGACCTAAAGTGAGAAAGTTGTCAACTAATGTTACAATGGGTGGAACCTCTAAGTTTCTCTAAGCTTGCTACTTTAAATTGGACTTGAATTCTCTCACACGTGCAGGTTTGTAAGGGAATAGGTAAAAATGTGGGTTGGAGACACTACGAACTTGCTTTCTTTGAGGCACAGAAGCTCGTAATGGTCCACAATATATAGGAATTCAATGGAGATGTTCAATTCACAAAGAATCTAGAAAAATATTTGGACCTTCATATTCATCCAAGAAGGGTGCATTACAAAGGCTTCCAATTGTAGAGAAATTATCATCAAGTGTGTGAAGCAATTCCATCCCACACACAAGATTATTGCTACTAAATAAGAAGGGATACCTTATGACCTCTGTCAGCCCCGAAGCTTTCAGGAATATGCTATAATTCAATACTAGTTGCCGAACCAAGATTTTAAGGTGTGGCACATAAATTCGACAATTGTTAAGGCTATGGTTTGATGCTATTGAATCAATAGAGGGTCTATCCTCAAAAAGTTTCTTCGATGGGGATAATTGATTAAATTTCGGAGATGGAAAACTTGTACTAATAGATCATCTTGTTGTTCCTAAGAATTATTAGGAGTAAATTTATGGAGACATTCGACATGTATGTTACTTATCTAGAGGGAAAGCAAGATTATGGAAAGACTATAAAACTATTGATCACATCTTCGCTCTGACCTATCATCAAGGAAGTTAGACAACAACCGTCTAGACTCATCTAGTTATTAGTGTTGCTACAAACAATTGCTATTGATATTGCTTATGTTACTTATGCTACTAGTCCTGCTTAAACAACTTACTCTACATCTACTGGTGTTGGGTCTACTACTTAGTCAACTGCTTCTACCTCAACCTTTGCCTATGCTACTAGTGTTAGATAAGAAATTGCATCTCGATTACAAAGCTTAGATCTAGATTCATGCACAAGCCTAAAAAATGGGTGAACTTGGAGGAGTGATTTGTCCAAGGTCCCATGCACAAGCCTAAAATAGTTGTACACTATAATTTTTCCATGCCTTGCAATGGCTATCGTTGAACACCCATGCTTGAGATCAAGAAAGACCATGCTTGAAATCAAGTCTCTTCAATGTGGGTGTTTGCTCCCCTGCAACCTTCCTTGTTATAATTTAAAATTTCCTTGACATAAATTAAGAAAATCCAAAATAAAAAATAAAGTAAAAAAAATGGTGGTTTACCATTAGAACCTAATTGAATGCAAATAGTATGAGAACTTTGTTCTATTGAAATTAAATGCATATATTATGCAAATTTTGTTCTATAGAAAGTTATGATTAGATTTGTTAACTTTTCAAATGGCTTGTATATTTGGAATAGTGAGATAGAGAGCATTTTCACTTTCATTAAAAAAACTTTTGGGATACATAAAATGGTAAATTAGTGTGTTATGATTTCTTATATTTTAAAATAGCTCATAACTGAAATGACTCATAACTGGAAATTACAAATTTTAATAAGAAAAACTTCTAAGAAAAATAAATATTTTAAACCAATTTCCTCTGAGTAGAATTATGGTATTAAATGCACTTTTTTAAATTTTTTTATTTTTATAAATATTTTGTTTACCAAAAAAAAAATTCTATTTTATTCTAATTTAACATTTGGAATTTAATTTTTTGTTTTTGTTATTATTATTAAATTTATTTTATTTGTAATTTGATTGGTTGGGTCTTATTATGAATTGTTTAGTAACTTTCATTTTTATTAGTTTCTAGTTTTTTTTGTTTCTATTTTTACTTCCTTTTTATTTGACTTTTTATTTTTAGTTTTTTTTCCTCTTTTTATATTATTTTCAATGAATTTTTCTTTTCCTCTATAATTGTTTCAAATTTAAAATGCCTTGTTATTAATAATAGAAAAGCATATTTTAATAAATTTACTAATAAAAAATTATATACATATTACTAAAAATTATATAACGTATTAATAACAAAAAATAATAAACATAAATATTAATTGATAAATATAAAACAATACTAGTTAATGATATTTCATAATTTTTAGTGATTAATTAAAGTTGATTTATTAGTTGTCTCATTTTCTTGATTAAATCTTTATGTTTTATTGTTTTTATAATTTAATTAAGTGTTAAGCTTACTAGTTACTATGTAGTTGTTCTTTAACTAATAATATACATTGTATAATATAGATATATATTTAAAAATTCAAATTTATAGTGTACAATACAGTGTCTAAGGACATAGAAAATACAATTTGAGTGGGTCTAATGGTTAAGAACATGTGTTTGCTCCTAAGAAGTCACATTTTCAGAACCCACGAAAACAAAATAAAGTAATGCATGTCCTTCCTATACTTAAGAATAAACAAATAAAAATCTCCTAGCCAATTTAAAAAAACACCATATAAAAAATTATGTAATAATGAATAAATAGTGAAAAAAAACAAAAACAAAAAATAATAATTAAAAGATAAATCAAACTTTTATCTAGCATATACGCATTTAATTGAGAAATTTTTTTTTTAAACAAATATTATAGTTTAGGACAAAGCTTCAAACATGGAGCACTTTCCTTATTGTTTAGAGTAAAGCCTCGAACACGAACTTTCTCTAAATTTCTTTAGATTCTTATTTCTTATGCAAAACTTTTTAGGAAAATAATATTTAATAGGATAACAAATTCAAACATGGTTATATAAAACGTTAGACATTGATTATTTTTTAATTTTTTACCTCGTAATGTACTAGATAGAAACGATGTTGATGATTATGATGAGGTAATGGGATGTAATAGTATTATCGATGGATAAAATATAAATTAAAATCATAATCAATCGCTAGGTTACATAGGTAGGGTTGGAATTTATGATATAGAGAATAAGATTACAAGATAATTAATATATTTTTGAAAGAAATATAAAACCAATATAATTTATTTAAGGGAAAATATAGAGGTTTATATACCATCATTTTCCTAGAGTTAAAAATGGAAGATTAGGTTATATAAATACTATTTCGCTAAGAATTTTTTTAAAAAAGGAAGGGTTAGTATTTCAAAAGAAACCAATAATAAATTGATTAATATTAGAGTTAATATTCTGTAATTAGTATTGTTAAAAAAAACAAAATCAAATAAAAGGGTTAGTATTTTAAAAGAAATTATATAAATGATGTATATTAGAGTAATATTTTGTATTTAGTGTTGTTTTTTTTTTAAAGATTAATTAAAATTTAGAATCTAATGTTTTTTTTAATGTTTCTGTGTTTTTATGGAAGTTAGATTGAAAAATAATTTATAAATAAATAAATATTTATTTATATTAAAATAAATATTTATGGGAATTTTATAAGGTTTTTTAGTTTTTATGTGTTTAACAATATGAAATTAATGATTATTTTTTCTTTCATATTTTTATGTGTGATATATATGGAGCTCGATGCAAAAAAAACATCACTATCAAAAAGTATCAAGGTGTAATGGTATAATAGCCTTATATTATTAGTGGGTAAAGGGTAATTTTAAATCATAAATAAGGGATATTTTATGACATTTAGTGTTGGGATTTATGAAAGGAAGGGTAAGAATAGAAGTAACCAATAAAATTTTGATGAGATAAAAAATACATTATTTTATTCATGGAAAAATCTTGAAACGTATTATAGAGACATTTTTTTCTAAATTTAAAAAAAGGGAGAGGATTGTTAAGAACCAAAGAAACAAGTTCGATTTAAAATTTTGGAAAATTAAGTTTAACACTCTATTACATTCAATACATGTTAGCATTATAATATTACTCCCCTTCTAATAGCATGTTTCCATTCAAGTCTACCCTTCATCAAGTGTAAGTTCTATGTCGCCTCAACAAATGGATGTTTAATGGGAAATAAAACCAATTCAAATTATTTAGAAGAAAATAGTAAGGCACATTATAGACACCATATTCTTCTAAATTTTAGAAACAAGAAAATTTCATGGACATCCAAGAACAAGTTCAAGCCAGTATTTTAGGCGATTCATCTTATTAATGTATTGCAATCGTTCCATGCAAATTCCATAAATTCTATAATATTACTCCCATCATTGGTTGGATGGTTGCCACTATATCCAACATTCATCCATTTTGAAATTATTTGTTACCTCATAACATAATATCGTTGCATAGGTTGGACCCTCTAGGATGTGAAAGATCTAAGAATTTTTTTCATAAAGTATTAGTGTTTCCATTGATAATTAAAAAACATATTCCTCTCCAAAAGGTATTAGAAACTACTCTATGTATAGGGCATTAGAGTTCTACTAATTTGAAGAAGATAACAATTTATGTATAGGCATTAGAGTTCTGCTAATTTCAAGAAGATAACAATTTGTCATTCATAAAAATAAGAATTCCTTTGAGAATGGAAAAAATATGCAAGTTTAGTCAAACATGTGACATTTTGTTCTACTCATGAATATATTATCTAAATACTCAAAGCCTTGACTTTTTAAAGTTAATTTACATTTTATTACCATATCTATATCTAACTACTCAAAACCTTTAACTTTTTCAAGTTAATTTACATTTTATTACTATATCTATATCTAACTACTTAAAACCTTTCACTTTTCCAAGTTAATATAGATAGATATATATATAAGAACATAGCAGTAAATGCATTATCTAACAAAAAAAAAACTTAAATTAGATATCATAAAAATAAATATTGTTAAAAAAATTTACAAAAACTTTAACATAAATATTCATTAAATTAATTTTCTAAATAAAAATAAAACTATGAAAATCACATGATCAAAGTTCTATGAAAAGCCTAAATTATTGTATGCACAACAACTATGTCATTCCCATCCCGAAGGGAAAGACGTATTAGGAAAAGTGAATTTCTATATGACTAGCAATTGCCCCAAAAGGTACAAAGAGAGGCCAATAGGATTATTAAATTGGCATCGTTGAATTTTTCTAGAAGAGTTAATTGGTTTGTGGAAAACCTTGTTTTCTTGGATTGGATCATTGTGCAATTACTTTTCTTTAGATGTTTTGTTTATATCTATATTACAAGGAATACATTGAATGTCTTATTTCATTTTAGAGTAAGCTAATTACCCAAAATCAAGAGGTTAAGTTAATTACTCAAAATCAGGAAACCTCTATAGATGGCCAAGCATATACGAAGAATACATCTCATTCATATGCAATACCAAATCCATCTTTTCTTTTCTCTAAGTAAAATTTCAAAAGCATGAACACATGCCATTTCATATGCACAATAAACCCAGCTTCTGAAATTTCAATGCTTGGATGCATCCCATTCATATGCTACAGTAAATCTATATTTTCCTTAAATTTCAATCCATAAACACATCCATTCATGAGCCATAACAGAACCACAAAAAACGAAACCCCCTAACCCGTTAATACATTATCTACTCAGAGAGAGGTAAGATGAAAGGACAACACTATCTATGGATCCTCCATGTCTCCGAAGGAGATGAGGAGCTTCACATGACCCATTAATGCATTGTCTTCTCAGGAGTGTGAGGTAAGACTAAAGAAAATCACTAGCTATGGATGTTTCATGTCTCCATAAAGCCTTGATAAATCTTTGTTTATTTTGTAAATATAATAATTTGATTGCATTTTAACACTACCTATCTCATTCCAAAATTTGCATTTTCAACATAAAATCCAGTTGGTCCAAAATTTTGTAGGTTTGTTTTTGAAAAAATGTTATGAAATTACATTCGTTGAATGTTCATTCAAGGTTTTTCTGTTAACTTCTTTCCACTGGAACATTTGTTCCAAAACTTAATAAAAGATAAAAGAATGAGATTGTTCTTTCTCAACTTCATCAAATCTTTAAAAAATACCTCTACTAACGTAATTACTCATAAACTTACCAAACAAAATTAAAAACTCGCATATCCTTTCCTCATAAACTTGCCAGAAAAATTAAAAAATCTCATTTTCTGTGCTGGAAAATCTAGAAATTAAGTTCGTTCAAGGGCCTGAAGCGTAGCCCTATATCAGTGATTCCAGGGTCATTGTTCGCTTAATTCAATATCAGTGATTCCAGGGTCATTGTTCGCTTAATTCAATATCAGTGATTCCAGGGTCACTGTTCGCACTCAAAAAAACCTTGTAGAGCCATCATCCCCGAAAATATGATTAATGCTAACCATATGATTATATTGCATCGTAATGAAGACCAGGGTTTTGAAAATAAGATAATATTTTTGAATTAACAGAATTTCGGTTTAACTTTTGTTAAATATGATCGCACTTCAGCGAAAACTTGAAATTCTCCGTTTCGATCCGACGAATTCCAGGCTTTCATGATAAGAAGGAAGACAAAAATTTTAGAAAGGATGCCAGTATTGTGAAATTTTGTTTTGGGCAGGTTAATGGAGTTGAGTTAATTGGGTAATAAACAGTTTTTTAATTATAGAGTTAATAAAAATTTGTCAGAATCATGAGTTGAATATGATTCAAATAACTTTGTGAAGAATTTATAACTCAAATCTATGATTTCAACAAATACCTATCTCATTCTGAAGAAATTTTACAGAAAAACATGCGGTTCCCCCAAAAATATATAGCAAATAATTTATAAACTAAAGGCAAAGTAAATTTTATTATAATTTATGCATAACAAAACCCGTTCATATAGATTTGGTCTAATCCCAAATGAAATTCTTAAAAATTTGAAAAGTTCATCACAGTTCTGGAAAGATGAGACGTGATTTTTCTATATCACCAAAATTCTAGCAAATTTTCCATAGTATTTGGCCTCTCCAAGCAAATCCAATGGTTAAAAAGGATTATTAGTTTCACAATACATTTGTTCGTAGACTATAAAATCAATGGACTTGTAAGAAAATAAAAGGGTTTTACCTTTTATTCGATTTAAATAGCATACCAGAAATGTGGGAGGCTTGGTTAAGGGTTGCCTTCCACGTCTGGATGCATTCCACCATAATTCTGCCTTTGCGTTGGTGTTCTTCAAAGGTTTTAGCGTAATGCCCACTCTCAACATAACGAAGGTCTTTAGGCTCAACGTCACAAAACACAGGAATTATCTTCAAGTTACGCTTGTGATATGATCTCAAAATCCAATGCAGCTTTTCCAAACACCAAGGGGATTCAACATAACGCTCAGTAAAAAGGGCAATATGAACTGACGCACTATGAATGGCTCCGAGGATTGCAGGGGACAGAGTATCTCCCGTGTGAAATTCCTTGTTATCCAGAAACAGGCGCAACCCATGACAATTTGTGAGGTGATGGTAGATGAAGCTCAGTGCTTGCCAAAAGCCACGGAAGAAGAAGAACAACAACAACTGGTAGGGAAAAAGCAGTGAAAATATCTTCAAGAGTGACATAAAAGAATGGAAAAAAGCAGTAAAGCAACTCAACCGATATTTGGAAAAAAAAGTCACACTTCAAATCAATGGTTGAAAGTGTCTCACCTAATCCAATGGAATAGGTTAAAAGTGTTGACGATTATTAATGCATGAAAAGGCCTATCGAACTAAATATAACTACATAATATAGAACCTTATAAAAAGAGGAAGAATACTTGAGATATACATTTCAAGCTAATATAAATTAAAATGTAAAACTATGTTATATATATAGTATTACTCTTATAATCATTTATATAGTGATCGTAATAAGAATAATCTATGTTGATGTAATGTGTAATAGAAAGAAAATATAGACTATGCCATCATTATCAATGCAACATGAAAATTTCTCACCATTCATTGTCTATAAGACTATGAAGAGGAAAAGGCAAGTTATAACAGTTATAAATGGTATGGAACTCTATCCACATTAAAAAAATTGAAGAAGAGAAAACATGTTAAGAAGGGTGTGATATATCGAGAAAAATTAAATTTAAAAATCTATTCATTAACACTGGTAGGTTTAAAAAAACAAGTGTTAAAAAAATTATTGAAAATGTGTTTTGTAACAATTTATTAAAATTTAATTATTCTTTGCGCTTTTTATATCATCAAAAACATGGGTGTTTTATTTTAATCCATATCAACAATGGAAACTACGCGATTATTAAAAAATACAAACAGATAATATTCTTTTCAATGTTTAGATTATATGATTGATGCATTATTATATTCCCAATTTGTGTTTTAAATGGAAATACTAAACATTGGTCACTTTATTCGGTATGTAGATTTAACATGGATTTTACCCAGCAACTAGTCTTATTCAATCTCTTTATTTAAATGTTAACCCATAGATATAGAGACTTCACAAGAAAATCAATTTTTATTATTATTATTATTGATTGTCTTTAACTATTTTAATTTTGTCTTTCTAATATATTTTTATTTTTTTTTATAGTTTTTAGTTTAAATGGTTGGGATTGTGTTTTGCTATTCTAATTCAAATCTCAGAAGGCATGTTGTAGTCTAAGCTAAATGAATAATAAGGCTCTTACTTAATCATTGAGTATTTTTGTTTTGAAAATAAATAGGTTTTCAGGTCTTATAGGTTTTGTAGAGGTAAGTCTCTCCTCTTTTAATGAGATGAAGAACTTATAAGCCGTAAATATATGGGATCTCTTACTTAATCATTGAGTCTTTTGTTTTTAAAATAAATTCATTTTGATGTCTTATAGGTTTTGTAGGGGTAAGTCTTTCTTCTTCAGATGAGATGAAGAACTTATAAGAAGCAAACTGACCTTCAAATTGTGAAAGATATAATGGCAAAAAATCTCATATTTCAATTTAGGAGAGCTATTTCTCTTTTTTTCTGTTTTAAAATCGAAGGCAACAATTTAGACCTCAAATCAATTTCCAAGAACTAAATGGGAAAACGACATCTCTTCCAAAATGCCAGGTAGCAATTGTGTTGGGATCAAGATGGTAGAACAACGTATAATAACGAAAAGGAGACTTTTTATAAAACTGTTAAACAAATTTAGTCTCTCTTGATAAGATAGAGTTGATTGTTTTTTATATGAAATTCATTCTCGAGAATTTTCAATATGGCACAGAATGGTTTGAGCCATATGAAATGAGAATCGTATCACAGTTTCAGGTTTCACCCTATGCCTAACACCTTACCTTAATTCGATTCTCACGGTTTGTTTTCAGATACCCATTAAATGATGTTTGGTATTTGATGAGATAGAAAAAAGTTTGCAGACATAGTGAAGCTAAATCACAAGAGTCATGAGATCAAATATGTCAACGGAACATTTACGGATCATAACTAAAATACCACCTATGAAACTCCATTAAACCAGACAAAAATACTTGCACCAAATATTTTTATTTTCAAACATTCAAAAACTTCATACTTTGTAAAATAGGGGCTTACATAAAACTACAAGTTTGGAAATATATAAACATAGAACAACTGCTAATCCAATAACCCGCAGGTGTTAGTAAATAGACATATCGTTAGTGTTAAGCACATGCCACAAAACACACTGGGAGCCTTGGATCAACACCGCCATTAACTCAGAGAGCACAACAATCTCCCCTTCAATGCAAGCCAGGTGTGTTTTGAATTCAAGACCTCTGGCTCTGATACCACTTGTTGGAGACACGATTGCAGTCACACCAAAACTTGTAGGAGTTAGTAAACCAAGACATGAGAGCATTGGATCAACACCGTCATTAAGAGAAAGCGCAACAGATACTCTGTAAAGCAGAGTTTTACATAAAATTACAAGTTTGGAAATATATAAGCACAGAACGACTGCTAGGCCAACTTATATCCACGAAAAGCCAGAGTAACTCCTTGTCTGGTTGTTGCGTCTCAGAGGATTGCCACATCAGTTTCCATGCTGGCAACAATTCATCTACGCTTCCGAAGGCTCTCGTATGTGTCAATTCTGCGAGACTTAAATGCTGCCATGCTTTCTTCCTCTATGTTGAGACACTAAATGTAATGAGGTCTCTGTTACGTCGAATGTGGGAGGGACATTAACTACAATGAAGTTTTTGTTACATTATATGTAAGAGGCTCATCGATCTGTAACGACCATCTTAAATGTGCAGTTAAAACCTCGGATTCTTCGCCGCGACAAGGTAATGAGAAGAATCACCCGCTCAACTGCCCAACTTTGTGTAAATCGATGACATCGGATATCCTTTTAATTCAGAGTAGCTACGAATATTTTGAATGGGGAGAATGACCATCTAAATGCCCATCTAACCAATCCTGCAATAAAATAAAACTAGAGCATTCTAGTAGTGGCCTTGGTAGAAGTCATACTTATCCTTAGAAAGGAGTTGATACAAATCAGTGAAGTCTCACACAGACACGCATTTAATGTTAGAACAGTATAACAAGAATAGCATGAATATCTTCCAGCAATAATAACAAAAATAGTTAAATTCATAACATTATATATCTATAGGTATAGGTTTAATGGTTAATAATATGTGCATTTATGTAAGAGTTCATAAGTTTAAATTTGGAGGGTGGACTATCTATATTTTAGTAGTTAAATTATTGAGCATAAAAAATATAATATATAAGTTGAATTACATTAATTAATATTTAACAAATGAACATCAAATTAACATCTACATTAAATTGGCCCAATGCTTTTATTCAATGTGATTGTCAAGTATTTGAAAACAATCTCCCAATTATTATTCATTTTCTATTCTTTGGGTAAATCTGGTTCATTTATCAGCAACTTTGTTAAATTTGCATAGGGATACCACAAATACTAAACTTATATACAATCACCCTTTCTCTCATTAAATTTCTTGTATTTTATTCAATGTTGCATCTCAATTGATGGACATCTCCAAAATCAACAATCTCCATGACGAAGAAGTATTATATGTATCTGCATTGACGTAGCATGGTAAGTTAGAGTATTTCTATAAAAAATAGAGAAAGTGAGAGAAGTATTAAGAAACAACAAAAACAAATCATGTACGCACTTGTATCTTGGAAAACCCCTAAAAGGGAACAAAAAGTTATCATATCTATAAGTCCCTTGGGAAAACGTGGTCAACTCATCCAAGTGAGCGTTCACCGCTCACCTCCTAGGTCGATGACAAAGAAGTATCCCAAGGGCTTTTAAAGGCTTCATTACATGCAATCCACAAGTACAGAACTATGGGGAACCAAAACCATGTGCTGAAAATGACGATTGCTGACCTGACAACTTTGACACCTTTCATTGAGTCAAGTTTAAGATAACATTCTACCCTTTAAAATTCACATGGGGTTCCCCTTCACCAAATTTGTCCAAACCATTGAAAATCCAACACTACTCATTGTGAAGCCCTACTCCCCTCAAAGTTTCTATCTAAGGAATTCAAGAATTTGGCATGCCTGTGCCATCACCTAGGTCTATGTCTATGCTTACCGATAACTTGTCAAGGGTATGCATCTTTAGCTAGGTCTTATATCCATATGCACATTTACATGTAGCTAAAACGTTTGACTCAATTATATATTTTTTTTCATTTTTCCATCCCAACGCTAATACCACCATCATCTCACCTTTTCACACTAGTGCTCTGCTCATGCGAGAAAATACCTTGGTATGCCACTCTAGTTTGACTTCAATCTCTAGCTCATATGCTAGTGGATGCTCAAACTTGCTCATGCAAATAACTTTGCATAGCTACCTTCAGTTTTGTCCTCGCCTCTTTGTCCACATACTTATCCAACAATCATTTCACAACATTTCATTGGGTGCACTTAAAGTTCCACAAGTAATCACCAAGGGGGCAAGAAAATCCACTCTTGCATGGCCTCTTCCAATGTTGTAAAAATTTCTATGCCTCCAAGACAATGGAAAATTCTATGCAAAAAATTTTGTTAGGACCCCATGTGGCTCCCCAAATTTCCCTAGGATGAGATACTCATGAATCTTGACAAAATCCTACCCTGACATCCCCAAATTCCATGTTTTGATCGTGCTCCTGGAACTAAACACCATCACAATAGGCGCAGTAGTATGATATTGGAATTTTGCATTCCCCTCTATGTATGTAGTATTATGGGACCTGATCCAGATTTAAACAAGAACGCAACAAATTACAGATATAACAAGAAATATAGAGATGTAGCAGAAATAACACTTCATTTCATTAATAGAAAAATAATGAAGTATGCTTATAAATAAAATGGAAATAAAACTAGCTTGGGCGATGGTAACTTATCTCTTAGAAGAGATGTGGTGGCTACATGCCTCTGAACTGTGTTACAATAAGGCTCAAAGGTCTATTTATTATTGAGAAACAATGGAAAACCCTAAACATCCAAAAACCTAACCCTAGGAGATGAAGCACCAAAAATGGTGAGCCTTGTTTGGGTAAATTGGTACATCAACTTCCCGGGGTCATAACTTTGGCGTATGATCTTTGTTTTCCTATCATAATACCTCGTTTGCAAGATGTCAAAGAGAATGTTCGAAACAAATGCGCAAACTAATTTAAGACATTTTTGGTCTCTCTGTTTTCCCTAAAAACATCGTTTAGGGCCTCGAAACAACTCCAGAAGTTCATGATCCGAAAAACTACCAAAAATAGTAACTTGTGCTATAATTAAGAAAACCAAAAAATTGAAGGAGACAGTGTTGAGGATCCAAGTGGAATAGGCAGGTGGCCACCAATATCCACTTTGATCATTCCTCCCCCCTTAGGAAGCAATGGTCCCCATTTCCTGCAGAGCCTCCATGAGGTGAGGAAATTTCTGTTGAACCTGCTCCCTGGTAAGATGTTCTGCAATCTCTAATGTGTCTAGTAATGGTGGGAAGCATGGTTGAGGGTGGTCCACATTAAACACTCGGTGCAAGCCAAGGAATCGAGGAACATTGTGCTCCTAAGCATTATCTCCCACAACCTCGGTAATGGTGTAAGGACCATATCATAGTGGTCTGAGTTTCTGATGGGCTCTTGTAAGGCATTCTTTCTACAAATGTAACCAGACTTTCTTGCCCAACTAAAATTTGTGTGGCACCCAATGTTGATCATTTCGCTGCTTGTACTTGGAATTTTCCATAATGGAGCGGCGATATATCAGCTCGTTGGGAAGAGGTGCTTCGGGAGTCGGATCAAACGAATGCTTGACCTGATAGTGCAACTGTGCCCCTTTGGGTTGGGAGAAGATGTCCCTGTATTCTTTCATGACTGTATCCACCTGCTTCTACTGCTTGGAGGAACCCTTCCTGGGGGCCATGGATGTGGCTACGATATTCCCCTTACTTTAAGAGTGAACTAGAAAGAAGAGAAATTTCCTAGTCTGGGAGATGATCTTACTTCATTTCTTTGCAGTGATCAAAGAGGTAGTAGTAGGAGGGGCTACCTATGGTATCCTGTATAACGTATCACCCAAAGAAATAATCATGGAGCGAGGTCTAGACTCATATACAACATGTCACTTCCACAAGTATGGTTGTCCTAATAATACATCACAAATGTCGAGAGGAGCAACATCACATAATACCTCATCTATGAAGGGCTTCATATTGTAGGGAAGGCATCAGTACTAGCCGACTCAGAGATCTCATCCTTGGTGAAGCCACCTGATGTTGTATGGCTGTGGGTGTGGTATGGTCAGTAGGCCCAACCGCTTCATGACCTTTTTCTTAAATGAGGTTCTTTTGGCTGCCACTGTCGACAATGAATTGCAGCGGTGAACCCTTCACCCAAATTTGTGCATGGAAAAGACGCTCCCCCTCCTCTGGATCATCAGGCTCATTCTTCTAGATCTTGGTAGTGGAAACAGTGGTGTTGGACTCCGCATCAATAATCTACTTCCATTTGTGATTCCTCTTATCGAGTTCTGACTCAAGGTTGGAACATGCATCTGATTCTGAAGCCTTCAACTTGGCCACCAGTGACTGCTTGGTCTGACACTCACTTGTGTTGTGAGGGGCTCTTATGGAACTCACACCACTTTCCCGTGTCCTTATTTGACTTCGTGGTGGTGTTATTTACTTGTAGCTTCAATGGGTTGCCTTCGGTCACCCCGGTGTGGCTTTTCCATTTGTTCTTTGGATTCGCAGATCAAAAGTATCACTTCTTTTGTTTAAATTTATGCTCAATCTTGACAGCGTATCGGTAAGTCATACCAAGCGAGGAGATGTCCAGGAACTCCATCTTGTCGTGGATGTACCTATGTCGGCAGTCGCAGTATTTGAGTACCAAATTCCGCTTTGAATTCTTGATACCCAACTTTGTGTGAAGGGTATGAAAAATATTGATAAGCCTTGGCACATCCTGGTCCCTTCCCTACCACAATGTGGTCCTCTTTATGTATTTATCCTCATAACTTCCAATAGGGTAGTACTGCTCCTTGATGGCATCCCAAAATGAATTACAAGTGGGTGCAGCTGAAAACAGTGAGGTCGTACTTTCATCCTTCTACTTGCAGTAGGTTTCCCAACAATCCTTGACGTGGGGGGGCACTTTGAGAAGTGCAAAATTGATATTTTCCCCGCTGGAAAAATCATGAACATAAAAATATCCTTCTAGCAGATTTAACCATGTATCTACAGCATCCGCATCTATCTGACCCTCAAGTATGGGAATTTCAAACTTAGCTTGTACCTTAAAGATTGTGGCACTTCTAGAGTAGCTGCTGGAAGTAGATGTGTCACCCCTAGGTTGCCGCTGAAGGATATGGGCAAAGTTATCCATCATTGTGTTCCTTTGTCGCTCGATGGCTTCTTCAAGAAAGATTTTGATAAGGTCTCCTGTCCCACAATATTTCTTTTCATCCACCATGGGAGGCCATCGGGAATTACAAAGCTGATCTTGCAAAGGTTCAACTAGATCAAGCTCTAACTCCTTATATCCCGACCTCGTTGGGGACATGCAAAGAAAAAAAGAGAAAGAGCAGACCACTCTAACACCAGTGATCCATATTTAAATAGGAACGCAAAAAATTACAGATATAACCAAAAATACAGAGATGTAGCAGAAATAACACTTCATTTCATTAATAGAAAAATACTAAAGTATGCTTACAAATAGAATGGAAATAAGACTAGCTCGGGCGATGGTAGCTTATATCTGAGAAGAGATGTGGTGGCTACATGCCTCTGAATTGTGTTACAATGAGGCTCAAATACCTATTTATTAATTAGAAATAATGGAAAATCCTGAATATCCAAAAACCTAACCCTAGGAGATGAAGCGTCAAAACTGTGGCTCTGTTTGGGTAAATTGGTACATCAAATTCTCGGGGTCATAAATTTGGCATACGATCCTCATTTAGCTATCATAATATATCCTCTCGAAAATCTTGAAGAGAAGGCCGACAAAATGTTACCAAGCCAATTTGGGACATTTTCGGTCTCTCCATTTTCCCTAAAAGAATCGTTTAGGGCCTCAAAATGGCTCCAAAGTTCAAAACTAGAAAAACAGCCAAAAATAGTAAATTGTGCTATAATTAAGGAATCTGAAAAACTGAAAGAGATAGTGTTGGGCTCCAAGTGGAGTAGGCGAGTGGCCACCAATATCCACCTAGATCATTCCCTCCCCCTTTGGAAGCAATGGTCCCCATTGCATGTAGAACTTCCATGAGGTGACAAAAATTTCTCTTGAACCTTCTCCCTAGTGAGATGTTTTGCAATCTCTAATATGTCTAGTAATGGTGGGAAGCATGGTTGAGGGTGGTTCGCATTAAACACTCGGTGCAAGTCAAGGAATGGAGGAATGTTGTGCTCCAAAGCATTGTTTCCCACAACCTTGGTAGTGGTGTAAGGACCATATTGGAGTGGTCTGAGTTTTCAATGGGCTCTTGTAAGTTATTCTTACTGCAAATGTAACCAAAATTTTTTTCCTAGCTGAAACATGTGTGGCACCCGATGTTGATCATGTTATTTATTGTACTTGGAATCTTCCACAATGGAGCGGTGATATATCGGCTCGTTGGTTAGAAATTCTCCGGGAATCAAATCGAACGAATGCTTGACCTGACATTGCAACGGTACCCCTGCGGGTGGGGGGAAGATGTCCCTGTATTCTTTCATGACCATATCTACCTGCTTCTGCTGCATGGAGGAACCCTTCCCAGGGACCATGGACGTGGCTACGATGTTCCCCTTACTTTGAGAGTGAACCAAAAAGAAAACAAATTTCCTAGTCTTGGAGATGATCTTACTACATTTCTTCGCTGAGATCAAAGATGTGGCTGTAGGTGGGGCTACCTCTGGTACCCTGTATAACATATCACCCAAAGAAATAATCACAGAGCGAGGTTTAGACTCACATAAAGCATGTCGCTTCCACAAGTATGGTTTTTCTAGTAATACATCACAAACATCGAGAAGAGAAACATCACATAATACCACATCTCTGAAGGGCTTGATGCTGTAGGGAAGGTGACACTGCTGGATGACTCAGAGATCTTGTCCTTGGTGAAGCCACCCGATATTGTATGGCTGCAGGTGTGGTATGCTCAGTAGGCCCACCTTCTTCATGACCTATGCTAAAATGAGGTTCTTTTGGCTGCTACTGTTGACAATGAATTGCAACAGCAAAACCTTCACCCACATTTGTGATTGGAAAAGATGCTCCCCCTCCTCTAGATCGTTACGCTCATTCTTCTGGATCTTAGAAGTGGCAACAATGGCATTGGGCTCCACATCAATAATCTGTTTCCCTTTTTTATTCCTCTTGTCAGGTTCTAACTTAGGGTCAGAACATGCATTTGGTTCTGAAGCCTTCAACTCGGCCATGAGCGATTGCTTCCTCTGACACTCACTTGTGTTTGTGAGTGGGGCTCTTATGGAACTCACACCACTTTCCTGTGTCCTCCTTTGACTTCATGCTGGTGTTCTCTTCTTGCATCTTCGATAGGTTTCCTTCGATCACCCTGCATTGGCTTTATCCTTTGTTCTTCGGATTCACAGATGCAAAGTATCGCTTCTTTTGTTTAAATTTTTGCTCGATCTTGACAGCTTATCAGTAAGTTGTTCCAAGCGAGGAGATGTCCAGGAACTCCATCTCGTCCAGGATGTACCTGTGTAGGTAGCCACAATATTTGAGTACCAAATTCCGCTCTGAATCCTTGATACCCAACTTTGTGCGAAGGGTATGAAAAAAATTGGTAAACTTCGGCATGTCTTGGTCACTTCCCTACTGCAACGTGGTCCACTTTATGTATTTATCCTCATAGCTTCTGACAGGGTAGTACTTCTCCTTTATGGCATCCGGAAATGAATTACGAGTGGGTGCGGCTTAAAACAATGAGGTCGTACTTTCATCTTTCTATTCACAGTAGGTTTCCCACTAGTCCTTGTCGTGGGGGTCGACTTTGAGAAGTGAAAAAGTTATCTTTTCCCAACTTAAAAAATCATGAACAGAAAAATATCTTTCTAGCAGATTTAACCATTTATCTACGACATCTGCATCTATCTGACTCTCAAGTATGGGAATGTCAAAATTAACTTGTACCTTAAAGGGTGTGGCGCTTCTAGAGTAGCTGTTGGAAGTATATGTTTCGCCCCTGGGTAGCTGCTAAAGGATCTGGGAAAAGTTTTCCATCGCGTTCCTCTATTGCTCGAGGGATCCTTCGAGCATGATTTTGATAGGATCTCCTGCCCCCTTGTCTTTCTTTTCATCCGCCATGGGAGGCCGTCAGGATTTGGGAGGCTGATCTTGCAAAGGTTCAACTAGATCGAGCCCTAACTCCTTATATCTCGACCTTGTTGGGGACATGCAAAGAAAAACAGAGAAAGAGTAGATCGCTCTGATACCACTAATTTGGATTTAAACAGTAACACAAAAAACTGCCAATATAACCATAAATACATAGATGTAACAAAAATAACACTTCATTTCATTAATAGAAAAATATTGAAGTATGCTTACAAACAGAATGGAAATAAGACCAGCTCGGGTACTGCTAGCTTATCTCTAAGAAGAGATGTGGTGGCTACATGCCTATGAACTGTGTTACAATGAGGCTCAAAGGCCTATTTATTTAAGAGAAACAATGGAAAACCCTAAACATCCAAAAACCTAACCCTAGGAGATGAAGCACCAAAATTGTGGGCCCCGTTTGGGTAAATTGGTACATCAAATTCCTACATCATAACTTTGGCATATGATCTCCATTTAGCTATCATAATATCTCATTACAAATATTTCAAAGAGGAGGCCGAAAAAAAACTTGTAAGTTAAACATTTTTGGTCTCTCCATTTTCCCTAAAAACATTGTTTAGGGCCTCAAAATAGCTTCGGAAGTTCAGAACCAGAAAAACTATAAAAAATAGTAAACTATGATATAATTAAGGAAACCAAAAAACAGAGAGAGACAGTGTTGGGGGTTCAAGTGGAATAGGCGGGTGGCCTCCAATATCCACCTAGATCATTCCTCCCCCCTCAGGAAGCAATCGTCCCCATTGCGTGTAGAGCCTCCATTAGGTGAGGAAATTTTTGTTGAATTTGCTCCGTAGTGAGATGTTCTAAAATCTCTGATGTGTCTAGTAATGGTGACAAGCATGGGCAAGGTTGGTCCACATTGAACAATCGATGCAAGCCAAGGAATGGAGGAATGATGTGCTCGAAATAATTGTTTCCCACAGCCTTGGTAATGGTGTAAGGACCATATCATAGTGGTTTGAGTTTCTGATGGGATCTTCTAAGGCGTTCTCTCTGCAAATGTAACCAGCCTTTTTCGCCCACCTGAAATTTGTGTGGCACCCGGTGTTGATCATATCACTGCTTGTACTTGGTATTTTCCACAATGGAGCGGTGATATATCAGCTCGTTGGATAGAGGTGCTTTGGGAGTCAAATCAAACAAATTCTTGACCTGAGATTGCAACAGTACCATTGTGGGTGGGGAGAAGATGTCCCTGTATTATTTAATGATCGTATCCACCTGCTTCTGCTGCATGGAGGAACCCTTCTCGGGGGGCATGGATGTGGCTACGATCTTCCCCTTTACTTTAAGAGCGAACCAAAAAAGAAGATAAATTCATAGTCCGAGAGATGATCTTGCTGCATTTCTTGGCAAAGATCAAAGAGGTGGTGGTAGGTGGGCCTCCGTCTAATATCTTGTATAACGTATCACCCAAATAAATAATCACAGAGCGAGGTCTAGACTCATATACAACATCTCACTTCCACAAGTGTGGTCATCCTAATAATATATCACAAATGTTGAGAGGAGCAACATCACATAATACCTCATCTGTGAAGGGCTTGATGCTATAGGGAAGGAAACACTGCTGGCTAACTTAGATCTCTTGTCCTTGGTGAAGCCACTTGATGTTGTACGACTGCGACTCTAGTATGGTGAGTAGGCCCAGCTGCTTCACAACCTTTGTTGAAATGAGGCTCTTTTGGCTGCCACTGTGAACAATGAATTACAATAGCGAAACCTTCACCCATATTTGTGAGTGGAAAAGACGCTTCCCCTCCTCTAGATCGTCGAGCTCATTCCTCTGAATCTTGGCAATGAAAATAGTGGCACTAGTCTCCACATCAATAATCTACTTCCATTTGTGATTACACTTGTCGAGTTCTAACTCAGGGTCAGAACATGCATCTAATTTTGAAGCCTTCAACTCGAGCACCAATGATTGCCTGGTCTGACACTCACTTGTAATGTGAGTGAGGATCTTATGGAACTCACACCACTTTCCTGTGTCCTTCTTTTACTTCGTGGTTGTGTTTTTTTCTTGCAGCTTTGAGGGGTTTCCTTTGGTCACCCCGCCTTGGCTTTGTCCTTTATTCCTCAAATTTGCAAATCCAAAATCTTGTTTCTTTTGTTTAAATTTATGCTCGATGTTGATAGAGTATCGGTAAGACGTGCCAAGCGAGGAGATGTCTAAGAAATCCATCTAGTCCTGGATGTACTTGTGTAGGTAACCATGGTATTTGAGTGCCAAATTCTACTATGAATCCTTGATACCTAACTTTGTGCGAAGGGTATGAAAAATATTGGTAAAATTCGTCATTTCTTAGTCCCTTTCCTACCGCAGCGTCGTCCACTTTATGCATTTATCCTCATAGCTTTCGAGAGGGTAGTACTACTCCTTGATGGTATACCAAAATAAGCTCCTAGTGGGTGTGGCTGAAAACAATGAGGTTGTACTTTCATCCTTCTACTTTCATTAGGTTTCCCTCTAGTCCTTGACATGGGGGGCGGCTTTGAGAAGTGAAAAAGTGATCTTTTTCTGACCGGAAAAATCATGAACAAAAAAAATCCTTCTAGAAGATTTAACAATTTATTTACGGCATCCACATCTATCTGACCCTCAAGTATGAGAATGTCAAAATTAACTTGTACCTCAAAGGGTGTGGAGCTTCTAGAGTAGCTGCTAGAAGTAGATGTATCACCCCTGGAAAGTCGTTGAAGGATTTGGGTAAAGTTCTCCATCCTCGCGCTCCTTTGTCTCTCGAGCGATTCTTCAGGAAATATTTTGATAGGATCTCCTGCCCCCTCATCTTTCTTTTCATCTGGCATGGGAGGTCATCAAGAATTGCAAGCTTGATCTTGCAAAGGTTCAACCAGATCGAGCCCTAACTCCTTATATCCCGACCTCATTGGGAACATGGACAGAAAAACAGATAAAGAGCAGACTGCGCTGATGCCACTAATCCGATTTAAACAGGAACGCAAAAAATTACAGATATAACCATAAATACAGAGATGTAGCAGAAATAACACTTCATTCCATTAATAGAAAAATACTCAAGTATGCTTACAAACATAATGGAAATAAGACTAGCTTGGGCGATGGTACATTATGGCTGAGAAGATATGCGGTGGCTACATGCCTTTGAACCATGTTATAATGAGGCTCAAAGGCATATTTATTATTGAGAAACAACGGAAAACCCTAAACATCAAAAAACCTAACCATAGGAGATGAAGCACCAAAATTGTGGGCTCCATTTGGGTAAATCGGTACATCAATTTCTTAGGGTTGTAACTTCAAAATACAATCTCTGTTTGGCTATCATAATACCTCGTTTCGAAGATGTCAAAGAGAAGGCCAAAAGTAGATTGACAATTTTGGATGCCCTTAGTATCTCCTTTTTCCCTAGAAACGTCTTTTAGGGCCTCAAAACGGCTCCAGAAGTTTAAGACCCGAAAAGCTGCCAAAAATAGTAAAATGTACTATAATTAAGGAAACTGAAAAACTGAAAGAGATAGCATTGGGGGTCCAATTGGAATAGGCAGGTGGCCACCGATATCCTCCTAGATCATTCCTCCCCCCTTTGGAAGCAATGTTCCCCATTGCATGTAGACACTCCATGAGGTGAGGAAATTTCTATTGAACCTGCTCCCTCGTGAGATGTTTTGCAATCTCTGATGTGTCTAGTAATTGTGGGAATGATGCTCGAGGGTGGTCCACATTGAATACTTGGTGCAAGTTAAGTAATGGAGGAATGTTGTGCTCCAAAAAGTTGTTTCCCACACCCTTGGTAATGGTGTAAGGACCATATCAGAGTGGTCTCAGCTTCTGATGGGCTCTTGTAAGGTGTTCTTTCTGCAAATGTAACTAGACTTTTTCGCCGACCTGAAACTTGTGTGGCACCTAATGTTGATCATATCTCTTCTTGTACTTAGCCTTTCCCACAATGGAGCATTGATATATCGGTTTGTTGGGTAGAGGTTCTTCGGGAGTCAGATCGAACGAATGCTTGACTTGAAAAAGCCATGCTACCCCTGTGGGTGGGGAGAAGATATCCCTTTATTCTTTCATGACTGTATCCACCTTCTTCTGCTGCTTGGAGGAGCACTTCCTAGGGGCCATGGATGTGACTACAATCTTCCCCTTACTTTGAGAGCAGACCAAAAAGAAGATCAATTCCCTAGTATGTGAGATGATCTTACTGCATTTCTTGGCAGGGATCAAAGAGGTGGAGGTAGGTGGGTCTACCTATGGTATCCTGTATAACGTATCACCCAAAGAAATAATCACAGAGTGATGTTTAGATTCATATACAACATGTCCCTTCCACAAGTATGTTTGTCCTAATAATACATCACAAATTTCGAGAGGAGCAA
>APFE031659078.1:104339-148150 GCA_000404065.3 Pinus taeda | reverse complement strand
ATATATTGTTGAATGTATGTCCAAAGGCCTAAATTACAAGCTAGAAATATGGAGAAACTCTTATAGCGAAATCATTCAATTACGAAGACAATCTGATGACGAGTTGATAGCCAAAGCTCAGACCAACCAATGTGGCTTTGATACCAATGTAATGAAAAAAGTTCTTATGACTGGAATAATCTTCACAGTAATTCAAAGACAAAAAAATCCATTGTAGGACAAGTTATAGTATATTGAATATTCTATAAAAATATTGATGTGATGATTACAAATGAGGGTGAGGGCCTACTTATATACTCTATGTAAGTGCCTCTTCACCAAGGGTCATGTCCTTAGGGACATACCTCTTCATTAACTAATTACTAACTAATTAATAATTATTTATTATTATTATTGTTTATATCATTTGGATTCTTTTATATATTATTTATTCATAACATTGTCTTCCTCTTCAAAAAGGGTTAGGTTTAGCCCTAAGCTCATACTAAAAAAAAAATGAAGTAAAGTGGAGTCTAACTAAAAAATGATGCCACGAACTAAAGACAAATTCCACACAACAATCACTATTTTGGACTAAATTTCCATTATGTTTAAACAAAATTGGATGTACTTATATTAAAAAAACATGAAATTTAAGATGTCCAAGTTGTGGAAGATTATTTAGTATAGAAGAACATAAAGGCAATGAGAAGATGTAAATAAAACAATTAAATGAATAAATTGTAAAGCTTCAACCAAAGAATGAAGCATAAAAGAAGAAATATAAATATCTTGAAGATGAGTTTCATGAAAAATAAATAGAAAGTAATGAAGAGATTTTGTGCCTAAGAGATCATAACCAAAAATTAGTTTAGCAGATCAAGAAGTCCAATATTAAGAAAGAAAAATTAAAGCAAGAGCATGAAAGTTCTAAGCATAAATTCAATGAGAATCTGTCAATGAAGGAAGTGGAAAATTTCTGTTTAAAAGTTATGAATCAAATGTTATTAGAACAAATAAAAAATTAAAAGATAAAGAGATGGATACTAAGGACAAAGTGAACAATTCAGGAAATGAAGAGCTTTTACGCTTAAGGAAACATAACCAAAGCCTACTTGCACAAGAAGCTTAAAAGTGACAAGAAGTCACTAAATGACAAGTTATAACAACTTCAAGATGAAGTATTGAAGTTGTCGGTTGTTTCAGTCAAAGTTGAAGATAAAGGAATAAATATCAATCCAATCGATATCACAGTTAAAGAAGAAGAGAAATATAGAAAGGTTAAAACATATTCAGAAGTTGTAGTTCAAAAGATGGACATTCCAAATGGTGATTCAGTAGTGAACTCCACAACAACAACGCATAAAGGAAATAAGGAAACAATCACTAACATGATTAGGGAAAGTCCAACTAGAAGAAATACTTATCGACTTTTGAACCATAAGAGTAGAATTTTCAATCAATTTACGTACCAATATCACTTAGAACATAAAAAAAATTTATGATCCAAGGAAAAATGAAGTTTGCATAATCGAGTCCTATGATAACAATCCATTACAAATTACCAGTGATCGAAAGATTTCACAAAATATTATGTTTGGATCGTCCGATACTTTCTCAATTTGATAATTTTATTTATCGCTCCAATGATCATATCAGCTTGCAACAACGAAGATGACAATTCCACGATGAGCTAAAAAATAAATCAAGCCTTTTCATGAGTAAGATTTGGGGACAAAGATTTTTTATTAGGAAGGAAATGTTATGAATAAAATATATATATAAATAACAATAATAATGTAAATGAGGATAATAATGATTAATGTTTAATTAACTAATAGTGTGCAATGAAGAGTCATGTTTGTAATGACATGATCGTTGTGAAGAGGTACCTTCCTAGGTATATAAGAAAGCCCTCAACCTCATTGTAATCATCTCGTAAACTCTTTTATAATATTCAGTATATAGTTATTGTCTTTGTGTTCGAAGTATTTTCAAGCATACTCTGTTGCGTATATGAACCTTGTTTGTTACATTGGTATCCAAGAATTCATTTGAGTATATGAACTTTGTTCGTTACAAGGTATCTCAATGCTTCCAATAGAAATAACATCATGACAAGGAGTTTCCTTTACCTTCAATTTTTTTGGTGATAGTTGGTCATCTTCTTTGGCCATCTCTCCTTTTGTAGTGGAACATTCTCACATTTGCTCCTCCACAACTTTCTCTAACTTGACACCTCAAAATCTAGCCCCCTAAGGAATCCTTTAGATTCATCATAACATCTACATAAAATATTCCTAGAATATACTCTCAAAATATTCTTTGGAATATTTTGTGAAATATTCTTTATAATAGTCTCATATTGATAATCATGTCAAGGCAGGACCCTCTGGGCTTGTGTGTTGATCTACACCCATTTCGCACTTCCTCAGTGTTTCGTTGAACAAAAAGGATGATTTTAAATAATGTATGGTTGGAAAATTAAGCAAAGCTAGGCTAACTCGCACATTGATTTCTATACATAATTCCTAGGACCCTACCAAGGGTTGTGGGTTGAAGACCACCAGTATTAATTTTCCCATATGAGTTATATACATAGTTCCTTAGACCCTGTAAGGGTTGCATCTTCAATACCCCTGCTATCAATTTTGGAATATGACTTATATTAACCTATCGTATATATCACATTGCTTGTTGATGGTAACAAACCATTAACATTAGCCATTTTCCAAACTATTTAGTTCTAAAGGTGGTTTCAACCATGTGAATATAGTTTAATTAATAACCATATATGTTTTAATACGTTTTGTTTCGTCATAATGCCTCATGGGGTATATTATAACCATATTTTTGAAAAACTATATAATATGGTTTTAAAACTATCCAACCAACCTCGTTTAAAAAATTATTCGTTGGTATGTTTTTAATATGGTTATATTAATTTTAATATATGTACAGTTTTATATGATTTTGGATTTTTGGATTTTTGTGTTTTGTATGAGATTTAATATATTATATATTTGTCTTTTTATAAGGGCATGGATCCAATGATAGAGTGTTATGTGTCATTGGCTAATTGGTTAGTTAGTTTCCATTTATGCCTTATGGGTCTCATTTTTCCTGCTTATCATATCAACTTCGAACTGTAATAAGTTGATCATATGGACTCGGATTTGAGCATCATTTGTGCCACCTAAATCAAAATGAAGAGCTCTATAACTTGGTATTGCTTTCGCTGCATTTTGGAGACTTTGATATTTGAGGTTTCCAGGAGCCACTTGGATCAGTTTTTTCCTAAATTCTCCACCAAACCAAACCACTACCAAATGTGAAAGGGTCTCCAGAGAATTCGTGGAGTGATTGATAAAAAGTAGGAGCAATGCTCCCACATTTAGTTGAGAAAATGATGTGTTATTAATCTGAAGTATTATTATCAGCTCATTATTGTTTAGTTTAAATAGGATATTATATATACCAAACATGAAGGAGTATACACAGTTAGCCAAGTTAGAGGCACCATGCATGCTAATCTCTCCAACTAAGTTCCAAAAATGTTGATTTGTTGTAAGGTTAGTAAATGGATTGAATCCATCATTCATTAAAACCTCTAGTTATGTTACAATGGTGGTGAGTTGGTGCAATAAAATCACACCCTCTATATCCATTTAACAAATGTTGCACATTAATTCCATTAAAATTATATTGTATATAAAACAACTTTTGCATGTTGACCTATCCAAATGTGTTATGATCCTAAAAAATATATATGACAAATCAATACCACATGATTTCATAGATGCTCTACAAGAAGAGGTGACTCTTTATTGATTTCATAGCTGCTCTACAAGAAGAGATGACTCTTCTAAAAATAGGTGCAAGTGTAAACCTAATTAAAAAACCATACCTTGCCATGTAATACAATATATGTTTGAGTAAACTTTAAAGAGTGGGTATTATCATACCAAAAAACCTTTCAAATAATTATGACTTTCCTACGGCAATCTGTGGGTATCATCTCATAAGGATAATCGTCTTTTTAATTTATTAAATCCAAATATTTTAAATATTATTTTTTGGTTGAAACCTTTGAAATTATAAGCACTATAAAGCTTTGCATAGTCATACTCAAGTTACAAACATATTTGTCTCAGAGAAGATTCACTATAGTATCGTTGGTTGAAATCCTCATTAAAGATGTGTCACATTTGAGATATGTAAAGTAAATTCAAAGTTTAGAGTATCTTGATGACTAGATAAGTCCTATATAAGACCATTATATATACATATATCCTCCTTGTGTCACCCCAATAGGTAGGGCCCCACCTACCATAGTTTTTATTTTTTTCTTCAATTTTTTATTTTTTACTCATTTAGGGAGGGACTTATTGAAGAACGACAATGTCCTACGAATATTTTGAAAGACGTGCATGAGCAAAAGGTAATGATTGAATACTGAATATTTCTAACTTAATCAATCAAGTAACCTTTAATGTAATAAAAAAAATCATTAGAGCATATTGACCTTTTAAATTACAAAAGAAATAATGGTTATTTATGTTGATCAAATAGCTTCTCACTTGAATTGTAAAATGTCAAGAAGCAATTTATTCATTTCATAAATGATGAGGAATGTTAATGAAACTTCACATGTCCAAAGAATATCATGAATTCATTTATCCCTTTACAAATGAAAGTTTATAATAATTTGGGTTTAACAATTTATGGAAAGGTTGAAAGCCAAACAATATTCTCCGTATACATATATACGTGTCCTATTAAATAATATGTTCGTGATATATTTAGTGTAAAGTTTGGAATTACATAAGTGAATCCTCTATCTTTCTCTCATGTATTAGTCCTTGTCGCCCGTGGCATGGGACTATTAGTAATCATTTGTTAAGGCTTGGAAAGACTATCCTAAAGTTTACCCTCTCTATTTCATGAAGTATGATCGTTCAACTTATCAAATGATGCATTGATTTCCACCACCAATCAGATTTTTCATTGTCTTATCTTGGCTCTCCCGAGGAAAAGAGGATAAAAATCATGGTTAAAATTATTTGCTTGATTTTTATTCTTGATTATATTTCCCAAACTGGAACTAATGTTGGCATTAGTTCAGTGATATTAAATGTTTAATTGTTTTTGGTTTGTAATATATGTATATATCTATCTATGGTTTTTTGTTTGCTAATGTTTGTACATATCTCTTGGCAAGGAACACCATCACACATTGTTTGTATATGTCTCTTGGTAGGGCACGACACAACACATCTCACCAAACGACATGACTATTTGCAAGTACTGGCCATGTGCATATGACTTGGTGAACATCGATAGTCGATATTATATGAATTTTATTTCAGGAATGAGACCTACTATTAGTGGGCTAGGGAAATCCAAGTTACAAGCAACAAATATGCAAGACATCTAAGTTCCAAGTGATGAAGATGTGAGACCTGAACCAGACTCAATGTAGTTACAATCCTTTCTTAGAACTTTCTTTGCCCTCTTCTCTTAGTGCTCCTCCCATCCCGCCATCATCCTACCTCTCCTAGTGGTCATAAGAAACCATACATATACAATCTCTCTTTTCTGTATTTGGTGAGGTTCTTCCTTCCTACCGAACCAAGAAAGAAGGACTAAAATAATGGACGTCCCTCCCCTGGTCGCTCCTTGCCCAGCCATGTCTATTCTCTATCTATCTCAACTTGCAGACCCCCACCACCCTCATGTCCATGACCTCATATCCCTCCCTCAGAATTGATTTGTTATTCCAGTCTATTTAAGGCCATATCCTCTAAGAAATCTAAAGCAATGCCCTAACCTATAAGGAAATTGGGCATATCCAAGCAGAAAGAGGTGGGATGGTTTCCCCAAACATGCACGAAGCTCCCTTCAAACCACCAAGGTATTGATGGCTTTCAAAATGGAAAGTGTGATTCCCGAGCCATTGCAGGGTAGCTTCTTCAGGGTGTTTATGAGAATTGGCATGATCGTCATAAAAGGAAATATCAAAATAAGTTGGTATAAATTCCAACTGCATGTGTAGATGCAAAGCTTTCTGGACTAGGAAAAGAGCATTTTTAGGTTCTCACTTAATTATTTTATCTTTATTTTTTTTGTTGAACAAGTCTGGTACTATATGAAGCTTTTTGTTAAATGAGTCTTTTTCATACTAAACTATATACTTAGTGTTGCCTTCTTTGAGATACCGACCTACCAGTAGACATGCACATACCTTGGCTACTTATTAGTGAGTATTCTTTCTAATCCATAGAGAATATGTGAGTAGCTTAGAGGTTGGTTTCCTACTCTAGAGAAATATTGTTCCAGTTACTCTAGTTATGATTTGCCAATTGATAGGGTGTCACTTCGATATATAAATATTAGGCTAGGCTAACCAGATTAATGATGGAAAGGCTTACCCAGAGCATGGATAAGCTAATAGTTGGAAGTATTCCATGTTCGACTATGATGGAATATGAATAATTTGACTTTGATCGGCTTGCGTTGTCATGGCCTCTTTGAGATGGTTGATCTAGTATGGAAGAATGAATCTGTCATTGTGAGAACCTTGAAATATGCATTTCGACAGGTTTTGTTGGGTTGTTTCCACCCAAAGACCCTATAAGACCATGGAATGGATTAGAGCAGTCAACCTGAGGATATTGTTTATGAAATGGGATAGGGTGTACAATGTTCCCTATGCCAACCTTCATTTTGTGCTTTCCTTATCAATGAGTGAACGAATCACTCCATAGCAAGTCACTTCCAATTGTTGTGTTTTAATGACAGATTTTCTAGTCGAAAGATAAGGAGGGGAGTAGGAAATGCTAGTTGTGAGGCAATTTCAAGTATGATCATCAGAATCACTCCATAGCAAGTCACTTCCAATTGTTGTGTTTTAATGACAATTTTTCTAGTCGAAAGATAAAAAGGGGAGCAGGAAATGCTAGTTGTGAGGCAATTTCAGGTATGATCATCTTTTTGAGCTGAGTCACAAATGTTAGCATGATGTAATTTTAAGTGGTCTGCTTTAAGGCTTGCATACTATGTTAGAGAGATGTGAGGCACATGGCCCTCATGTAAAGGCACAAGTGGATCAATGTTGTTTTTAAATTCATTATATTTAAAAATAACTTTAAATAAAAACCGTATCCGACATAAAATAAAATGGTGGTGTCACATAACCCATCCCCAAATAGCGTGCCAAGCATCTTCACGTTTGACCTCACCTGGAACGAAAATCTAACCTTCAAGCGTAATTCTGATCCAAGTTAGCAGAATCGGGGGGAATAATATAAAAATATCTAGCTGGGTCACCAGTTAATTTCCAAAGTTTCAAAAATGTAATAATTTGAAATGTTCTTCAAATGATCGTACATCATTGAACTTCTCCCTCTTTTCATCAATAATAATTGAGAATTTTAACTTTTTAAAAATAGAACGAGTTCCAAGAGTTAAATTCTTGCATAGTACATATTTTTTCATTTTGTTTCAATTTCATACGGAAACTTATGTAATACGGTAAAATGAATTTATTGTGTTGTGCAACAAACATTTCCAGCCCCTTTAATACCGAAGGTATTGTCGAGAAATATATGAACTTCTCTGTTTTTTTGGAATTTTCTCAAAGTCAAAAAAATGTTCGTGTCATCATCAACATACAGGCACAGTTCTTCAATCTGATTAGTAAGCACTATCTACTGGTTTAAGTAAACACTAGCTCTCCACTCATCGATTAAAAAAGGGAAAGTGCATATCTGGGTAAGTGTCGTTCCTTTCATTTCTTTGTTTAGTTCTTGAAAGTCAACATTTTTTTCCGAAACTTCGATATAAAAAACATGTAGTTGCCTCTCTAATAACCTTTTCAACCTTCTCCCTTGAAGGATACAAGAAACTCAATACTAAATTGGTCCGGGAATTTGTTGGATGGAGATCTCAAGACTGGGAGCTATGGTGATAATTGCAGCACAACCAATAGGAACACAACTAGTTCCAAAGATACATAGAGAAAAGACATAAATAACAAATCGATATCGATACTAAATATATCTGGGATATCTTCAAGGGATTTCATGGAAATAACTTTATTTCAAATTATATAACATGTATACAATATTTCTTTTCATATACAAAACTCCCTCATTTCCAATATTTATTTTCATATATAGAACTACTTGGTTCCTATCTTTATACATCGTATAGTATCATTTTCGTATGCTGAAAGATAAAAAAAAATCAAAGATAGGTTAATCTTTTGTTAATATTTCTATAGTAATCTTAAATAAAACTCTCGTACTATTAAATGGTTCTACTATAATACTGTCATATTGTTTAGGTATTACTATTATACTGTTAAATAGTATGAATATGGACTATATACATAGAAAACATTTTTCAATCATCTTTAAGTGCCTAAATTTACATGGAACTGTAACTATTTTATCAAAAGGCTATCATGAATACTACATCCCAAGGCTACTATGCTCCAAAACGTTTATTAATCTATGAGTGGATGAAATCAATATTTGTAGGCTACCGTGCTTAATACTACATGACAAGGCTACCATGCTCTAAAAACTTTATCATTCTAAGAGTGGATGATATTAGTTTTTGTCCATTAAGCCAAAGAACATCCCTGGTTTAATTTCATGTCTCAGGGCAACCTGCCACCACTTTTTTCTCTTTATTCCCTTATTCCCTAGCTCCATTTTATCCCTTTGTACCTTGGGTTCGATGGCTACTTGTCTAGTAGTTGGTAATTCTACAATAAGAAATATTGCACGTTGTGTCGAATTAGTAGCCCGAAATCCAAATGGAAATATTCATGTTCAACCAATTCATAAACTAATCCCAGAAAAATAGTGAAATGATATATTGATCTTTCATTTAAACATTTTGATTTCCGATTAATAATTTTTGTGTGAATATTGTAGCATGCTGATATCATTGGTTTGTCTATGGTTCCATCGTGTCCATTATGTCTAATGTTCTAAGCACTTTTGATAACATCATTAATTGTAGGTAATACTTGTCTTGGTCATCAAAGAGGAACTCAATATTCAATGTACCTTTCTGTCCATGGAGCAATAGAAACAACCATGTCACCAACATGCATGCCACCGACCCTAGAACCAACTCCAATGCTTCCAATAGTTACAGAGCCTTCGTTGCCAAATGTTGTTGCAACTTTTACTCCAGTGACAAGCTCTTCACTACGCAGTGTGCCATGTGTATCTCCAACTAAACCTAGTAACACCTCTCATCCTAGGCACTCTTTGTCTATATATGTTCTCATATGACTCTTTATTTTATTCTTGTATTATAATTGAGAAGGCTTCTCATATACCATCCTTTTGTACCAACATCTTATAATTGCTCCACCATTGATTGGGTCTGTAGAGATTTTGATGTCACCTCGAGAAATTGAGCATCTTATTTGTGGAGATGTAGTATTCAATAATTGATTTTATTGGTTACAAGATATACTTTAGATTACAAAAAATTCTAGATAAATGTGTTTCTACTTGAAGTACTTGTGCAAAACAGGGACTCATTATATGGTACAATTAGTGTAGAATAAAATTATTACACTGCCATGCATTTGATTAGAATATTCATGTGAAATAATGGGATAGTTATGAGGCAAAATCTCGGGACTTATTATGTTTGGCACTATTGCATATGAGACAAGGCATGTCCACTCCACCTTTATTGTTGACACATAAGAGAATAAAAGGATAATTCAAACTCGTAAAAAAATTGAGAAGCCAGAAAGAAACATATCAAAGCATCAACTCATGATAAATTCACAAACATCAATGTAACAACAATACCAAAAGAAAATTTAAATGGAGGGAACTTGGGCTTAAATTAGTTAGTTCGTTGGTAAGCTAAAAACAACATTTCCTTCGGTCCTTAATAGCATGTCTAGATTCTGGATACAAGTAGTGGCTTCCAAGGCCTACCTATTCACCAAATAAATGATATCAAGGGTGTTCTTAGGCTTGTAATGAATGTGGCTAATCCTTTGTTCAACTTGTCTAGTTTCTAGATACAAGTAGTGGTTTCCAAGCCATACATATTCACCAAACACTGAGTTCATAGTTTTGAGGATCTATCCAAATATTATTTGATTTTTTAACCACATGTTTCTTTCTTGCTTCAAGTCTCGTCTGTTTCTCTTTCTTGGCTATTCTTTTAATTTTTATAAAGGATCTTTCCCCTCCTTATATCCCTTATGGGGCTCCTTGCAATATTTTATATCCATTGTGGAGTTCTTGCAACTTTTTATGTCTCCTCTCTTTTATGTTGTACATTTTGTTGTTGTTATATGTTTTTATTTTCCAGCATAATCAATATGAAAACTGACTCTTTTATCCTCTTAAAGACCCTAAATTTCAGATCTAGATTATGCTATGTACCTAGGTCTTTTTTTTTTTAAATCAATTTTATTTTTGGAGTAGGGGAGAATATGATGTTATGTTATGAAACAAGATTATTACAAAACCACTATTGCATATTTACAAGAGTAATGATGGCTATAATTTTAATTTACAGAACTCTTCTAACTAAGAAGAACTACTTTTTTGAGCATATTTATTGGTTTTGATATTGTCTATTATCAATTCCTCTAAGTGTTAAAGTTTTCTGACTCCATCCCAAGGATTCGACACCTATCTACTTGAATCCACCACTATATGTCTATTGAATAGAATAAATTATCTGATTACTCAATTTTTGTCATTTAGTAATCTCATTAGGGAAACCACCTTTTTGCAGAAGCAGAGCTGGCCTAAAGTGAGAAAGTTGTCAACTAATGTTACAATGGGTGGAACCTCTAAGTTTCTTTAAGCTTGCTACTTTAAATTGGACATGAATTCTCTCACAAGTGCAGGTTTGTAAGGGAACACGTAAAAATGTGGGTTGGACACACTATGAAATCGCTTGCTTTGAGGCACAAAAGCTTGCAATGGTCCACAATATATAGGACTTCAATGTAGATGTTCAATTCAGAAAGAATCTAGCAAAACCTTTGGACCTTCAGATTCGTCCAAGTAGGGTGCATTACAGAGGCTTCTAATTATAGAGAAACTCCATCCCACACACAAAATTATTGCTACTAAATAAGAAGGGAAACCTTATGACCTCTATCAGCCCCAAATATTTCAGGAAGATGCTATAATTCAATACTAGTTGTCGAACCAAGATTTTAAGGTGTGGCACATAAATTCGACAATTTTCAGGGTTGTGGCTTGATGCTATTGAATCAATGGAGGGTCTATCCCTAAAAAGTTTCTTCGATGGGGATAATTGATCAACTTTCAAAGATGGGAAACTTGTACCAATACATAATCTTATTGTTCCTAAGAATTATTAGGAGTAAATTTATGGAAGCATTCGACAGGTATGTTACTTATCTAGAGGGAAAGCAAGAATAAGGAAAGACTATAAAACTGTTGATCACATCTACACTCTAACCTATCATCAAGGAAGTTAGACAACAACCTTCTAGACTCATCTTGTTATTAGTGTTTCTACAAACAATTGCTATTAATGTTGCTTATGTTACTTATGCTACTAGTCATGGTTAAGCAACTTACTCTACATCTACTGGTGATGGGTCTACTACTTAGTCAACTGCTTCTACCTCAACCTCTGACTATGCTACTAGTGTTGGATAAGAAATTGCATCTTGATTATTAAGCTTAGATCTAGACTCATGCACAAGCCTAAAAAATGGATGAACTTGAAGGAGTGATCTGTTCAAGGTCCCATGCACAAGCCTAAAAGAGTTGTACACTATCAATTTTCCATGCCTCGCAGTGCCTATCGTTGAAGACCCATGCTTGAGATCAAGAAAGCGCATGCTCGAAATCAAGCCCCTCAAAGTAGGGACTTGCTCCCTTGCAACCTTCCTTGTTTGAATTTGAAATTTCCTTAACATAAATTAAGCAAATCCAAAATAAAAAATAAAGTTAAAAAAATGGTGATTTATGATTAGAACCTAATTTAATGCAAATAGTATGCAAACATTGTTCTATTGAAATTGAATGCAAATGTTATGCAAATTTTGTTCTATAGAAAGTTATGATTAGATTTGTTAACTTTTCAAATGGCTTGTATATTTGGAATAGTGAGATAGAGAGCATTTTAACTTTCATTAAAAAAAAACTTCTAGGATACATAAAATGGTAAATTAGTGTGTTATGCTTTATTACATTTCAAAATGACTCATAATTAGAATAGTGGGGAGAAGGAAATTACAAATTTTAGTAAGAGAAGCTTCTAAGAAAAAATAAATATTTTAAACCAATTTCTTCTGCGTAGAATTATGATATTAAATGCACTTTTTATATCTATCTAGAAAATTTGTTTATGACCAAATAAATTTTCTACTTATACATAATTTAAGGTTGGGAATTTAATTTTTGTTTCTTTTGTTATTATTTAAATTTATTTATATGTAGTTTGATTGGTTGAGTTTTTATTATGAGTTGTTTAGTAACTTTCATTTTTATTAGTTACTAATTTTTTGTTTCTATTTTTATTTCCTTTTTATTTGACTTTTTTATTTTTAGTTTTTAACTTTTTATATTATTATTTCCATGAAATTATTTCTTTTCTCCATATTTTCAATTTAAAGTGCCTGTTATTATATAAAAAAACATATTTTAATAATTTAATAATAAAAAATTATATACTATTAATAAAAATATAAAATAAACATAAATAATATATAAAAAAATAAACATATTGTATTAAAGTGTATATATTTAAATATAAAAATAACTAGTTAATGAAGTGATTTATTAGTTGTCTTGTTTTCATGATTAAATATTTATTGAAATCACAAGCTTGATGGGTAATATTGTGCAATGGAAGTGCCCTAGGGGTTATCCAATGTGTTGAATCCCTATATACAGTAAAAAAACTAGTTTAAATAACCCAAATCAAGATTTCACCTCAAATTTTTCCACCGGATTCTGGCATCGAAAAGTCCAAAAAGTCGCACTAAAGACAACTGCATATTTTAACAAAGCGTACTAGCTATTATGTAGCCATTGTTTAAAGAATAATATACATCTGGTAAGATAGATATATATATTTGTGAGGTTAAAAAAATCTAATTTATGGTGTACAATACAGTTTCTAAGGGCAAAAAAAATACAACTTGAGTGGACCTAATGGTTAAGAGCATGTGTTTGCTCCTAAGAGGTTACATGTTCAGAATCAAAAAGAGATAAAGTATGTATGCCTTGCTAAAGTGTGTATTCCTTCCTACACTTAGCAATCAAATCTTAAAGTGGAAATGGGTCCCTTATCCCACAAATAAAAAAGTCTCATACACCAATTTAGAAAGCCAAATAAAAAAATTAATTATATTAATGAAATCAAACTTCTATCAAGAATATACTCATTTAATTGAGAATTCAATGAGGCAAAGCTTAAAACATGGAGCACTTTCCTCATAGTTTAGAGTAAAGACCCGAACGTGAACCTTCTCTAAAGTTCTTTACATTCTTATTTCTTATGCAAAACGTTTTAGGAAAGTAATATTTAATAGGATAACAAATTCAAACATGGTTATATAAAAGCATAAACTTTGATTATTTTTTATTTTTTACCTCGTAATGTACTAGATAGAAACGAGGTTGATGATTATGATGAGGTAATGGGATGTAATATTATTATCAATGGATAAAAGGTAAATTAAAATCATAACCAATGGCTAGATTACAAGGTAGCGTTGGAATTTATGCTATAGAGAATAAGATTACAAGATAATCAATATATCTTTGAAAGAAAAATAAAACAAATAGGGTATATCATATACCATATTCTTTACCGTTTATAAAATGGAACGGTCAGCATGTCAAAAGAAATTATATAAATAATATATATTATATAAATGATATATATTAGAGTAATATTTGAATCAGTGTACTTGTTAAAAAAACACAAAATAAAATGGAAAGGTTTACATTAATTAAAATTATATAAATGATATATATTAGAGTAAAATTTTGAATTAATGGTAGTTGTTTTTAAAAAATAGGAATTAATTAAATTTAGAATTTTTTTTTAAGGTTTATTGTATTTTTATGGAAATTGGACTGAAAAATAATCTTACATTAATTAAATATGTATAAAAAGTTTTATAATAGTTTTTTTAGTTTATATATGTTTAACAATATGGAATTATTGATTATTTTTAATTTCATATCTTTATGTATGATACATATGGAATTCCATGTAAATTAAAAAAACATCACTATCAAGAAGCATAAGGTATAATGGTATAATAGGCTTATGTTATTAATGGGTAAAGGGTAATTTTAAATTATAAATAAGGGAGATTTTATGAGATTTAGTGTTGGGATTTATGAAAGGAATGTTAAGTATAGAATGTAGCCAATAGAGTTTTGATGAGATAAAAAATACTTTATTTTATTTATGAAAAAATCTTGAAACATATTATAGAGATAGTTTTCTTTAAATTTAAAAAAAGAGAGAGGATTTTTAAGAACCTAAGGAACAAGTTCAATTTAGAATTTTGCAAAATTAGGTTTAACACTCCGTTACATTCAATACATGTTAGCATTATAACATTACTCCCCTTCCAATAGCATGTTTCCACTCAAGTCTACCCTTCATCAAGTGCAAGTTCTATGTCTCCTCAACAAATAGATGTTTAATGCGAAAATAAAACCAATTCAATTTATTTAGAAGAAAATAGTAAGGCCCATTGTAGACACCATATTCTTCTAAATTTAGAAACAAGAAAATTTCATGGACATCCAAGGACAAATTCAAGCTAGTATTTTAGGCGATTCATCTTATTAATGTATTGCAATCACTACATGCAAATTCTATAACATTACTCTCATCACTGATTGGATGGTTGCCACTAAATCCAGCATTCATCCATGTTGAAATTATTTGTTACCCCATAACATAGTATGGTTGCATAGATTGGACCCTCTAGAATGATGTAAGATATTTTTTTCATAAAGCATTAGTGTTTCCATCAATAATTTAAACAATATATTTTCTCTCCAAAAAAATATTAGAAACTCCTCTATATATAGGCATTAGAGTTCCACTAATTTGAAGAAGATCACAATTTGTCATTCATAAAAATAAGAATTCTTTCGAGAATGAAAAAAGTATACAATTTAGTCACACAGAACACATTATGTTCTACTCATGAGTATATCATCCACCTACTCAAAACTTCTAAATTTTTCAAATTAATTTACAGTTTATTATTAGATAGATATATATAAGAACATAGTGGTAGATGCATTACCAAAAAAAACTTAAATTAAATATCATAGAAATAAATATTGATAAAAAAATTTACAAAAAATTTAACATAGATATTCATTAAATTCATTTTTAAAATAAAAATAAAATAACAAACTAAAGAATAAAACTATGAAAATCACATAATCAACGTTCTATGAAGAAGCCTAAATTATTGTATTCACAACAGCTATGTTATTTCCATCCCGAAGGAAAAGACGTGTGAAGAAAAGTGAATTGCTATATGAAAATAACTACATGATATGGACCATTAGGGAAGGAGGAGGAATACTTTTGAGATATGCATTTCAAGATATTGTGAATTAAAATGATAGCCTTACTTTGGTAATCATTTATATAGGGATTATAATAAGAATAATCTATGTTGATGTAATGTGTAATAGAAGGAACATTAAAATGATAGCCTTACTCCAAGAAACTGGCAACAATTTACGCCTGATATCAATTTCCAAGAACTAAATGGGAAAACGACATCTCTTTTCCTCTTCTAAAATCCCAGGTAGCAATTGTGTTGGGTGACTCGAGGATCAAGATGGTAGAACGACGTATAAGGGAGACTTTTTATGAAACTGTTAAACAAATTTAGCCTGTCTGGTAAGAAAGATAGAGTTGATTAATTTTTTTAAATAAAAATTCATTCTCGAGGATTTTCAATTATGGCACAGACTAGTTTCAGCCCTATGAAATGAGAAACGTTTCACATTTTCAATTTTCACCCTATGCCTAACACCTTACCTTGATTCGATTCTCACGGTTTGTTTTCAGATACCCATTAAATGATGGCTGGTATTTGACGAGATAGAAAAAAGTTTGCAGACATAGTGAAGCTAAATGACCAGTGTCATGAGACCAAATATGTCGACGAAGTATTTACGGATCATAACTAAAATACCACCTACGAAACTCAATTAAACCAGAGAAAAATACTTGCACCAAATATTTTTATTTTCAAACTTTCTAACAACTTAAAAGCTTGATACTTTGTAAAACAGGGTCTTACATAAAATTACAACTTTGGAAATATATAAACACAGAACGATTGCTAAGCCAACTTACATGACATCACGAAAAGCCATAGTAACTCCTCGTCTGGTTGTTGCGGTCTCACAGGATTGCTACGTCAGTTTCCATGTTGGCACCAATTCATCTACGGTTCGGAAGGCTCTGGTGTCTGTCAATTCTGCGGGACTTAACTGCTGCCCTGCTTTCTTCCTCTTAAACAAATTCTATGTTGAGACATTAAATGTAATGAAGTTTCTGTTACGTCGAATGTGGGAGGGACATTAACTACAATGAAGTTTTTGTTATATTATATGTACGAGGATCATCCATCTGTAACTGCCATTTTAAATGCGCAGTTAAAACCTCTGATTCTTCGCCGCCGCAAGGTAATGAGAAGAATTACCCGCTCAACTGCCCAACTTTGTGATAAATCGATGATATCGGATATCGTTTTAATTCCAGAGTAGCTACGAATATTTGACCTTACAAAGTACAGAGAGAAGGACCAACTAAATGCCCATCTAACCAGTCCTGCAATAAAATAAATCTAGAGCGTTTTAGTAGTGGCAATGGTAGATCTCATAGTTATCCTTATCCTCAGAATGGAGCTTAATCGATTGTTGATTTCCGGAATATTGGACGGTCAAACAGCGCCCATGTCCGTCCGATTCCAGAATAGTAGGGAATCAACAATCAACATAAAAATGACCGGACTTGATACAAATCAGTGAAGTCCCACACAGACACGCATTTAACAAGAATAGCATGAATATCATGTAATACTACAAAAATAATTAAATTCATAACATTTTATATCTATAGGTTTAATAGTTAATAATATGTGCATCCATGTAAGAGGTTATAGGTTCAAATTTGAAGCCATAGACTATGTACAATTTAATAGTTAAATCATTGAGCATAAGCAAATCTTCTATATAATGTGTTATAATATATAATATATAAGTTTTATTATATTAATTAATACTTAACACAACTTTGAAGATGATAAAAATGGAAATCTACTTATCGAATGACCATTTACATTACATTAGCCAATGTTTTTATTCCATGTGATTGTCTAGCATTTGAAAACAATCTCCCAATTATCATTCATTTTCTATTCTTTGGGTAAATCATGTTCATTTATCAACAACTTTGTTATTTTTGCATAGAGCTACCATAAATATTAAACTTATCTACAATCGCCTTTTCTCTCATTAACCTTTTAGTATTTTATTCAATTTTACATCTCAATTGGTGGACATCTCCAAAATTAATAATCTTCATGATGAAGAAATACGAAATGCCTATGCAACTTTGACACTTTCATTAAGTCAAGTTTAACATAACATTCTATCCTTTAAAATTCACTTGGGGTTTCCCTTCAGCAAATCTATCCAAATAACTGAAAATCCAACACCACTCATCCTAAAGCCCTACTCCCCTCAAAGTTTCTATCTAAGGATTCAAGAATTTGGCATGTATGCCCCATCACCTAGGTCTACGTCTAGACTTACCGATAACTTGTCAAGGGTACACATCCTTAGCTAGGTCTTATAGCCATATACCCATTTACATGTAATTAAAACTTTTGACTCAATTATAATATTTTTTTTCATTCATTCCATCCCAACACTAATGCCACCATCATCTCACCTTTTCACATCGAATGCTCTCCTCATGTGAGCAAAGACCTTGGTATGCCACTCTAGTTTGACTTCAATCTCTAGCTCATATGCTAGTCGATGCTTTCAACTTGCTCATGCAAATCACTTTGCATAGCTACCTTTAATTTTATCCCCGCCTCTATGTCCACATGCTTATCCAACAATCATTTCACAACATGTCACTAAGCGCACCTAAAGTTCCAAAAGTAATCACCAAGGGGGGAAGAAAATCCACTAGAGCATGGCATCTTCCAACATTGCAAAAGTGCCTATGTCTCCAAGACAATGGAAAATTCTATGCAAAACCCTTCGTTAGGACCCCATGTGGCTTCCCCAAATTTCCCTAGGATGATATACTCATGAATTTTGACAAAATCCCCTCTTGACATCCCAAAGTTCCATGTTTTGACGGTGCTCCTCAAACTAAACACCACCACAATAGGCGCAGTAGCATTATATTGGAATTGTGCATTCTCCTCTATGTATGTAGAACTATGTGACCACCTAGAGCGAGAAACACTATAACTTGCATTTCATCCCTAGATCTTGCATCTCTCTCACTATCTAGTTCCCCTAGTTCATTTTCTTTAAAAACTACTTCCAAAAGTTATAATTCACAACTAACATTCCATGAATTACATTGAGCTATGAAGCTTATTATTTGAACACCAATGACATTGTCAAAACAACAGTGCCCACACAAAATTATTCACCATGGTAGTCACTAGTGTGTATGGGGTAGTGAATCCTACTATGGATAACACCATATGTCACTTAATATTGTTCCTATCAACACAGAATTGGTTGTATATCCTACACCAATTGATTCTTAAATGAGAAACGTAACATCCCTCACACACCAAGAAAGATAGAAAAAGACTCATGATCTAGATATGCCTTTGAAAATCTAGATATCCTTAGATCAAAATCTATGGGAGTCTCCTTTTCTTCTAACCATAGAGGATCCAACTCTAACTTCATTTTTTTAAACCAACGAACCCACCCAAAACCACAATGACCTCCATTAGTAAAGAAGGTGCTCTATGTATAATTGTCTTGCCAACAATCTGACATTATCTATCATGATGATTGATTCTTAACAACTAGTATATCTAATCTCTCTAGGCATGTAGACTTCATCTCTCAACCCCTTTCACTCCTCTTCTTATAGATCTAAGTAACCAATACTAGTAAATATACTCTTTCTTAATGTGTTTAGGTCAATCTGGCTACAATACCATGTAATGGTTGGAGTGGAAATGGATTAGGTAGTGTAATATTTGACATATTTTCCAACATCCTCTAGGAGTCTTGGACAATAAAAATACTTTTTTAGCATAGCCATAAATTTGTCCACACCAAAATTCCATGTGGCCTGACTATAGTGCGCCTCCCAATCATCTTGGCATGCTCGCTTGAAGGAACACAAAGGTGTCCCAGGTAGCATAATAATGCATCCTAGAGGTGGAAGTATGGAACTTGCTTGCCATCCACTAGCATCTGGTATGTGGTGGTGAACATTAGATTCTCTTTGTATAGTTGTGGCCATCCAGAGTTCTGGTCACCACAAGAGTTGAGAATAGTGGTTAGTGTTGCAACCGGGGCTCGATTGAGGAAATTTGTAACATGATTGGTGTTGTGCTTCTTGTATTTAATGTTAAAATGGAATTTTTACAAATATGTGGATCACTTATAATGGCGATCATTATGAAACTTCATTTTTGTCTACATAAACTGAAGAGGTCAGTGATCTATGTGAATGACCACATCTTTCCCAAGAATGTAATGTTTCCACTACCGACAGGCTAGCACGATGGAATACATCTATTTATCATAGGTGGGGTACTTTTGAATTGTATCGGAAAGTGTCTCACTATGATAGTCCATCAGATGCACTTGTTGGGTGAGAAATGCCCCAATAGCATATTGAGAGGTACTAAACTCTATTTCAAATTGTTGTTGCAAGTCTAGAAAAGTGAGTACTAGTGCAAAGCAAAGGAGATGCTTCAACTCAATGAATTCCTTTTGTTGGGACTTGGAATAGAAAAAAAAAAAATCACTCCACCCTTAGTAATTCCAAACATAAACCTCTGTAAAAAGTGGCAAGCCCCAAAAAGTTGTGAAACTCAATTAGAGTGGTCAGGATAAACTAATCCTGAATGACTTGGATCTTAGTCAAATAAACATGCACACCTTTTTCATCAATGATGTAACCTAGGTATTTGACCTCGCTCATTCCAAAGGTGCACTTCTCAAAGTTGGCACATATTTTGTACTACAGCAGGGTTTGAAGGACCTATTGAATGCGTTGCAAGTTCTCCTCCCAATTCTTACTAAAGATGAGGATGTTGTCCAGATATAAAACCACAAATTATTTGGATAAGGGTTGTAAGATGTCATCCCTCAGCCTCATAAAATTTGCAGGGGCATTTTTCAATCTAAAAGGTATGACCAACCACTTAGAAAGGCCCTACATGGATTTGACAGTAGTCTTCCATACATCTATGAGTTCTATTGGAACTTGGTGATAGCTAGACTTCAAATTGATCTTGCTGAAATATTTGGCCCCTTTGAGCTGATCAAGAAGGTCATCAATCTGTGGGGTTAGATACATATTCCTAAAAGTGATTTTGTTTAGTTTCTGATAATTAATGTAGAGTATCTAGGTCCCATCCTTCTTCTGTACTAGTACAATCGGGCTCCCATGAGGTGAGGAACTTGGTTACATGTTCCCTTTTTGTAGTAACTCGTAGATGTACCACTTTCTTTCTTCATTTTATAGAATAGAGTGGATTTATATTATCCTATTGGGTAGAGGTGCTTTGAGATTCAGATCGATCAAATGTTCAACCTCAAAGTGCAAAGGTGCCCCTATGGGTTGGGAGAAGATGTCCCTATATTCTTCCATGACCATATCCACCTACTTCTGTTGCATGGATAAACCATTCCCGGGGGCCATGAATGTGGCCATAATCTTCCCCTTACTTTGACAACAAATCACAAAGAAAGCAAATTTCTTAGTCTAGGAGATGATCTTACTACATTTATTAGCAGAGATAAAAGATATGGAAGTAGGTGGGGCTACCTATGGTATCCTGTATAACTTATTTCCAAAGTAATGATAGTGTGAGTCCTAGACTCATACACAACATGACCCTTCCACGAGTATGGTTAACCTAATAACACATCATAGACTTCAAGAGGAGAAGCATCACTTAGTACCTCATCCGTGAAGGGCTTGATGTTGTAGGGAAGGTGGCATTGTTGGCTAACGCAGAGATCTCATTCTTAGAGGAGCAACCTGATGGCGTATGGCTACAAGTGTGGTGTGGTTGGTAGGCCCAACCACTTAATGGCCTTTCTTGAAATGAGGCTCTCTAGGCTTCCATTTTCAACAATGAACTAATCTATGAGTGGAAGAGACACTCCCCTGGATCTGGATCTTCGGGCTCAATCTTTTAGACCTTGGTGGTGGTAACAATGGTGTTAAGATTTGCAGTGATAATCTAATTTCCTTTTTCATTCCCCTTATTGGAATCTAAATCTGAGTTAGAACATGCATTTGACTCTAAAGCCTTCAACTTAGCCACCAGTGACTACTTGGCATGACACTCACTTTTGTTGTGAGTGGGGATCTTGTAGAATTTAAACCACTTTCCTCTATCCTTCTTCATCTTTGATTTGTTAATGTTTACTTGCATATTTGATGGGTTATGTTGGGTCACCCCACCTTGGATTTGTCCTTTATTTTATAGTTTGGGGGTGCCTTTTCTCTGTTTTGGATTCACTCATCAAAATTATTGCTTCTTTAGTTTAAATTTTTGCTCGATATTGACATTATATTAGTATCTGGCGCCAAACACGATGTCCACGAATTCCATCCCATCCTAGATATATTTGTGTAGACAGTCACGGTACTTGAGTACCAAGCATCGCTAACAATGCTTGATACCCAACTTCATGCGAAGGATATGAAATATTTGTGAAATCAAGCACATATTATTCCCCTGATTTAGGGTCATCCATTTTATGTACTTCTCTTCATAGCTACCAAAAGGGTAATATTGTTCCTTGATAGCATTCTATAGAATTCCAAGTGGGTGTAAATGAAAACAATTACGGTTCCTTCTCGTCCCTCTACATAGAGTAGGTTTCCCACAATTCTTTGATGTGGAGGGCATCCTGAAGGAGTGCAAAAGTAATATTTTCCTTATTGGAAAAATTATGGATTGAAAAATATCCTTCCACCATATTTAACCATTTATCTATGGCTTGTACATCTATCTGGCTTTCGAATATAGGAATTTCAAAGTTAACTTGTACCTTGAAGGGAGTGGTTCCCCCAAGGCGGTTGTCAGATGAGATGCTTCACCCACTGCTACTTGCCAAAGGATATCAAAGAAGCTATCCATAATCTTATTTCTTTGTTTCTTGAGGGCTTCTTCAAGAAGAATTTTGAAAGGACCCCCTTCTCCCTCATCTTTCTTTTCCTCCACCATGGGAAACCGTAGGGGTCTGTGAGGGTGGTCTCACAAGGCTTAAATTAGATCAAGCCCTAACTCCTTATACCTAGACCTCATTTGGGACATGCACAAAAAAATAGGGAAATATAAAACCACTTTGATACCACTCATCCCTATTTATCTAAGAAAAAAATGAAATAAATACTCAAAAGCAAACACAAAGTTGCAATGAAAACGTAACTTCAATTCAATAATAACAAAATACTCAGACTAGTTTAATACAAAGTGGAAATAACCTAGCTTAGAAAATGGTAGCTTATCTCTATGAAGATATATGTTGGATACATTCCTTTTGAACTATGTTACAATCAAGGCCATAGGCCTTTTTATGATAAATAATCGAAAGCCTTAAACATCCAAAAATCAAACCTTAGGAGATGAAGTGCTAAAAGTTTGTGGGCCCCATTAAGGTTAGTTGGTAGATAACCTTCCCAGGGTAATAAATTTGTCATACAATCTTAGTTTGATACATATGGTACCTCATTAGAAAGACCTATCGAAGGACAACAAATTTGGACAGCAAAATCATTGCTAGTTTAGGACTCATGGATTTGGAAGTTTATGACCTAAAAAAATGCCAAAAATAGTTAACTATGGCACAATTAATTAAACTAAAAGAAATAGAGTTGGGGGTGCAAGTGGAATAGGAAGATGGCCACCAATATCCACCTCGATCAACCATGGATGTTGATGCTCACTGGATGCAAATTTGTAACCAGTGTTGAAGGAGAAAATTATGAATCTACAAGGATATCAGGGGTCATGCTGATTCATTAGGGATCCTTAAATAGATTGAGAGGAATCACAAATGGGAAATTTCTTATGAGAATAGCTCAAGCCCATGACTTGTGGCTCCTAGAGACCATGTGATAGTCAAAAGGAAGGGAGCAAGCCTATTTATCATGCTTTACAATGGGCTTTACAGTTTCAATCCTAGTTTTCACAAGATCTAGTCTTAACCAATTGAGAATCTCTTAGCAGTGTATGATTCCACTGTTGGAAAAGCCCAAATCCTCCCATGATTAGATAACAATGCATTGGATATACAACTTTTTAATACTACTAACATCTGATATTTGCATGAATTCACATGTACTATATTTGTTGAAGAAAACAACAGATTAACACTTTTTCTACAATATTTTACTATAAAATACCACTATAACAATTCATGATTTAGAAACATTTTTTTATACATTTTCCTATTTTTCCCAAAAAATTAGATCTAGTTCTCCGGAAAATTATCAATCTTGATATTTATTCAAATGAATTTCTTTAAAACATTTGGGGGTGTATTTAAGAATGTAATTCATAGAAACAATTGAAAAGTGAGTTTCACCAATAGACGTTGAAGTGACATGATTAATATTATGTATACATGATTAATATCCCTTCAGTAATGCTCGAAATTTTCTATAAGACTTGTAGGGTCTTTACAGTTACTAAGATCTCGTCGTGCTGCTTCTCCTTCACCTATAATTCCTCCTTGATCTTTTGGATGTTTCAATCCTCCTGTAGTGACATCCAACTCTGCATCGTGTCATCCAATAATTTCTCGTAGTTTGTCATTGTGTCAGAGATGCCTTTCAATGTTGCCTTTAAGTATTTCTACCTTTTCTCCCACACTTCTTCTGGCATGGATGGCTGCAGCCTTATTTGTAGCTTTGATATCTGAACTTCATACTCAAATTTTATCTTCACCAGTGAATTCTTTGATTCCTTGAACGTAATGGTGAGCTTTGTGAGCTTCTTTGCTACTGGTTCCTCCTCATTTACCCTCACATCCGAGACTGTGATGTAGAATCCTCGATGGATTTTTCTAATTCTTGTTATTGCTGACATGCTTTGTCTCTCCTTTTCCACCTGCATTATCAATGTCGAGGTTCATTGTTCCCACTCTTGTCACTCAGTTGTTAAACTTTGATGGAATCCATGCAACACCTGAATGGGAAGTGCGACAATATTTATGCTGACAGTATTCCATGCTTTGGCTCATTCTTTGTCCTTCAATGTGTACTAGTGAAGTGCCCTAGCTAGCACCTGCAAAATTCTAATGCTAAATTGAATTTCTATTCTTTGCTCTACCTATAATGGCCTAGTTATTTGTTGTGGTTGTCTTTTTAGTTGTGGAAATTCCTTCATCTCCACGATATCCTATCGTACCTCAGAAAATATCATTCTATATTGATCATCAATTCTATCCCAAGTCTGTGATGTGATCTCCTCAACCTTTTCTCTGGTCTCATCGATGTCCCCATCATTGAGGAAAAACACTTCTACATCCTTGGACTTATCTACTTTCTACTTTTTCCTCTTGCTTGCCATATTTGTTGTGTCCCTCTCTTTGATAATATAATATGACTCCTCTGATACTCCTGCATCACTGAGGGGTTCTTCATGCTCCTACTCTGTTTCCTCTATTTCTACCACTACATCCTTTCCACTTGTACCTACATCCTCTGGGGTGCCCTTCTATGTTCCAATTGCTCCACCAAGTGGAAGCATCCATTATTTTGACCATTTTTGTAATACGACGAGAAAATCATACTCACTTACTAAGTATGGAAATGGGTTCCATGTCCTAGTTGTGTCCTTCATTGCCTTGGCATAGGTTCTTTGGAAGTCTGCTTTGAAATCTAAAACGTGGCAATATTGTTTATATAAATTAGGTGACAACCTTGGATAGTGATTCATCACCATTTGTATATCCATTACCATCACCATGAATAAATTCCTATTTTATTTTTTGCGCATCATCTCCTTAGTAAACTAGAGGGAAGCATACCTCGCTACTTCACAAACATCCACCTTGACAGATGGAAACTGCAAGTCTTCTGGTTCTTTCCACATAATTAGCACAATGAGGATTATCAACCAAGTGTAGTAAAACATCTTCCCCTCTTCCTATGCTTCCCTACAATCTGTAAAAAATTTCTTGTACAGATAGGTAGCCTAGTTAACTGGACCCCTGTGCTGCACTGTGTAGCTAAAGATACTGCAACTGTAGGCACCTCATTGGCCCTGCACCTCTTGATTATCTTACCTGCCACGATGTGCACAACGAAACACACTCCTTGGTAATCGATGGAATTGATGTCATATCCCCGCTACTTCTTCACTAGTCCAAACTTTTCCTTCATCATTTGTGACATCTTCTTGTCCTTATTCTTGCCGACAAATTATTTTGTGGGGTCCTTTTCCTGATGAGGCAATGTTGTGATTTTTTTGATTAACATCTCATCAATTGGGATCTTCATTTCTAGCCAAATGCATCCATCATGTACCATTGTGAGGATTTTTCGTACACAAATTGTATTGGATGTGCTTCGGTCAAAGTGTGGCACATTCATTATATTCAAGAGGCCTTCTCTCTACAATCCTGTAGCCCACTTGAATAGCTCTAACATCGTGACTTCACCTTCTCTGTACTAAACTTGCTTCAAATATCTACTTGGTTCAAATTGAGGGTATTCTCTCCAATCGTTAAAGTCCCAATCTTCCATCTTCAGCTGGGGGGTCTTCCTCAACACTTCGTGATCAAACGACACTTCCTCTGGAAGCAATGGAGTGTATGTGGCAACTTTACCCTCCTTTGGTTCCTTAATTGGCTTGGTGTTTGGTTTTCTTGGTGGAATATAAGGTGGGAGTACAACGGGAATCTCTTCATCTGTTGTCTCCATGTGGTGAATTTTGGCCTCTTCTTCACTATCATTGATCTGTTGAGGCACCATATGCTACATCAGATTCTTTCCTTTTCATATTGGCTTCTTCCCCTTATCTTCTTTGTTCTTCATGTGAACTTCCTTCCGTGTTTTCTTCCTCGATAATGTTCTAAGTTTCGCCTCAAAGACCTCAGCTGATCTCTTATCTTGCTTCTTTTCTGGCTGTGGTTTATTTGGTACCTTCTTTCTTAGCATCCTCTAGTTCCTTGGGGACATGGGTACCTTCTCTACCTATGCCTCTATAATACTTGCTAATCCTTTCTCTACAAATATTCCAACAAGTTCCTTAAAACTCCTCTCAGACATACATTATCTCTCTTCACATTTAGATGAAATTTCTTAACTTCTCCAGATAGAAAAGCATCAAATGTGGCATGGGATATGGTTTTTATTAAAAAAATGAATTCCAACCTCATGATTGCTTCAAGATTTTCTCATTTAATGTAGCTATGGGGCTAGATACAACAAAATGTGCTTCATAAATACTATTCTCCTATATCCCTTAACGACAAATCTTTCCTTCCAATAGTCATATCTCTGGCAAACTTTGATGAAACTTACTTCGTAGCACAATCACCTTTCCTCTGTTGTAGTTCCTTCGAACTTCGTCAAACGCCTGAGTATCGCACAGTAATATTCCTTCAGCGAAGTCCCTTTCTGCAGTGTAGTTTATAGTCTCGTGCCCACTTCCAACTACATGTGGCACTAATACTTACTTCCCTTCAATTTTCAGTGTGAAGCTCTAGGGATAGAGACATCCATGTATATCTTCAATCTGCTACCATTCACTCATCCTGGAATCAGTTGACCATTCAAATTTACAAGCTAAACTACACCACCATCGTATATGTGCTTGATGATATATGGTCCTAAGCAATATTTTTTAATTTTCTTGGGAAATTCTTGAATTTATTTTCATATAATAATACAATATCTCCTTCCCATAATGTCTTATTCTTGATATTCCTTTCATTACAAGCTTTCTCCCTTGATTTTTTTACTTGCTGATGGAACACTACTATGAACCTGTCTTCTTCTAGAACTAGTATCTATGACATTATTTCCTTCATAATGTCAGACTTATCCATGTCTGTGACAAATGAAATTATCAAACTTGGCACAAAGTACTCCATAGGGATAACTACCTCTTGTCCATATACCAACCTAAATGACGTTTTCCCTGTTAATTTCTTGCATGTTTTTCTATATGCCCACAACACGGCTGGAATTCTCAAATCCCAGTCATCTCTGTTCACATTTCATACCTTGGTCAATTCATTCTCTAGAATCTTATGGAAAGCTTCCACTGTTCCATTTTCCTGAGGATGATAAAGGGTATTCTTATGGTGGTAAACCTAAAATTCCTCAGTTAGTGCTTTAATGGTCGTGTTCAAGAAATGTGTGCCTTGATCATTCATCAATATCTTTGGATAGCTAAACTTAGAGAGTATATATTCAAAGATGAACTTACAGCTATTTCCACACGAAAATCCTTCTCTAGTTGTGCCTCAACCCATCTTTTCAAATAATCAGTTGCAGTGATTATATACCTTGCACCAGTCTTCTTTCTTGGCAGACAGATAGTTCCAAAAAATTCAATATATTATTTTTCAAAAGCTTGCAAAGTTATATGTTGCACTAGTGGCATATTGTCTCTTCTATATGGATTTACTGTTCCTTGACATACATCACATGCTTTACAGAATTTGTTTGCATCCTTATGTGCTATGGGCCACCATAGCCCAGTTCTCAATATTTTTTGCGCAGTGGCTTTTGCTACATAGTGCCCACCTACGACTCATCCATCATCTTCTGCCAGAATACTCTGTCCTTCATGTTCAAGGACGTATCTACGTAGTACTTCATGTGGTCCCATTTTGTACAAATTTCGAGTAATCAATAAGAAATCAGCTACACAAACCACTTGCTCCTTCCTTTTCTTCATAGTGTACTCTATGAACACCATTTATATGGATAGAAACTCAATAATATCCATGAAGTGATCATCTACGACTTTAATTGCGAATAGATGTGCATCAGGCAGGCTATCATTGATATTTGTGGGTTCTTCTCCTGTGTCTATTCTTGATAGGTGATCAGCTCCAGCATTCAATTTCCCTGGCTTCATTATAACTTCAAAGTCATACTCTTGAAATAATAAAAACCATCAACATATCTTCCCTCCTAAAACATGCTTATTCACCAAATATTTCAGCGCACAGTGATCAGTGAATATTTTAAAATGTTCCACAAATAAGTAGTGTCCGAACTTCTGTAATGCATACACCATAGCTAATCCCTCTCTTTCCATCGTGATTTAGTTATTTTCCGTGTTGGACAGTTTCATGCTTGCAAAGGCTATGGGATGATCAATTTCTCCTTCTCCTGCTACTGTTTCTCGTTGTTCTAAGACTACACCCAATGCTATGCAAGATCCATCAACATGTACATGGAACTCCTTCTTCTAGTCTAGGAAGGCTAGAATAGGTGTAGTTACAATCTTCTCTTTCAGTACATCCAAGGTCTTTTGGTACTCTTTGCTCTATTGAAAAGTCACATCTTTATTCAACAATTTCTCCATTGGCACAGTTATCTGTGTGTACCCCTTTATAAACTTTTTGTAGTATCCAGTGTGTCTGAGTGTTGTGCGTAGTTGTCTCACTATTTTTGGTGCTAACAGGTTCAAAATAGCTACGATATTCGTGGGATCCACCAGTAATTTTTGTTTACAAACTACATGCCCAAGAGTATACCAAATGGTGCACAAAATATTCATTTCTTTATGTTCAATGAGATCTGGTACTTCCTACATGTATTCGACATCAACCTTAAGCTTGACACATGCTTCTTTAATAGACCAAAGGCTGTCCAATCATCAAAGCATACTTCTAGAAACTTGTGTATATATTCTTTGAAGGCTGCAATTACAACTCTAGAAAATATAGCAGCCACATTCTTTAATCCAAAAGGCATCACTGTGTACTGATAAGAGCCCCACTCTCTTGCAAAAGTCATTTTATGTCTATCTTTGGGTGCAATTTTGATATGTTGGTATCTTGAAAATCCATCTATGAAATAATATGCCTCCTGTCCTCCTACATTATCCAATACTTCATCTGTAAATGGTGTAGGGAAGGATTCATATAGGCATGCATCATTCAATTTCCTTAAGTCAACACAAATTTTGATTTCCCCTTTCACCTTATTTTCCCCAACCACCATGGGATTTACCCATTCAGACTCTTCGACAGGTTCAATTATCCCAGCTATTAACATCTTTTCTAATTCTTTTTGCACCTTCTCCTTGTATTTTGGATTCAATCTATAAGGTCTCTTCTTGACAAGTTTTGCATCAGGCTTCAAAGGAATCCCCATAACTCCCAAATTTCCTAATATGCCCTTCATATCTGAAATCTTAGTGGGGAACAAATCCTGATATTCATGCAAGAGATATGATATATCTTGTTGACTATGTCTTCATCCCAGTAATCTCCTATTGTCATGTACTTCAGTTTAGCTTCCAACCCTATATTCATCTTCTTTGTCTTCAATGGGTTCGTTATATCAGGCATCTCTATCCCAGGTCCATTTACTTCTTTGTGACCTTATGATTCTTTGATGTCAACTTTTCAAGGATCTTCATCCTCTTCTATAGTGACATTATAAAATTCCATTGCATTGAATAGCTGCGCAATCCAATCAGCTTTCTAGATAACTAGAACTTTGTTCTAAAAAATCTTCTTCTTAACTATATTCAAAGTTGCATCTATATGTGGGTAGTCATCTTCAAATATGAATGTAATTATAAATCCATCAACCATTTCTACCCAACTAGTAGTACCATGTCCAAGCTCAGTTTCCAAATACCAATTATGAGGAATTGTCTCTAGGGTATGGATGAAGCCATGCACCCATTCTTCTTGTGAAATTTCTCCCCAAGCTACCATACAGAGTTTTATGTGGTCTCTAGGATCACTTTAGCCATCATACTTATCTATTATGTGTTTCTACTTGACCAAACCTTATCCACATCAACCTTCTACATTTTTTCCAATCTCCTATATACTTCTTATGAATAGCCCACCATCTAGCATGAGTAACCCTCAGTGCTTGATCTAGAGATAACAATCTCTGACATTTGGGTACCTGTCTTTCATAATATCTAAAGAAAGTATTTACATAACCCAAACCATCATACAAAGGTAAATCACATACCTCAGTTGTCATACAACGCACTTCTTTAGTGATCCTTGCTCAATGCCTTGTAGACACATCATGCATCCCGTTCTCCCAATTTTTCAATTCCTCTTCTGAATTTGAAATGTAGGAACTATCCTGCTCCTGAGTCTGTTTTCCATCTGCAGTAGGGCTAATCCATTCTTATTATTTTGATGTTATTTGATAAATGTTGTCAATTTCATCTGTGTTGTACTCTTCTTTGATAGGTTTAGTATATCTCGCTCCCTCCGATGGATCTAATGGCACAATAACTCTCATATTATTTCTTTAAAATATCATTTTACTTTTCCTCATGTTAGTAATAGCCATGAACAATGTAAACTTTGAAATGGGAACTATAAACTCAAAACGGGAACTCTCACCAAAAAACCCTGAAAAAACACCAAAAACAGTGCTAGAAACTAAAAGTGTGTATACTGGAACGATGGTTTTTTTTAGGGTCAATTTTGAACATGTTTTAAAAATGGTAGTGAAAATGAAATTTTCTTGCAAAAAAAAACTTGAAAATGAAAAAGTGTTGATACTAGAACAACGATTTTTTTTAGGGTCAATTTTCAACATTTTTAAAAAATGCTAGTAAAACCAAATTTTTATGTGCAAAAAAACAGTTTTTTATGAGGAAAAAAGAACACTAATGTTTTTGGTAGAACAACATTTTTCTTTCCTAAGTATAAAATCAACATGTTTTCAACCATAAGATGCTAGATACAAAAGAAATTGGAATTTTTTCAACAATAAAATTAAAAAACCATGACATTATGAACAAATTACATGACTAAATGAATATAAATGTCATTATTTTTATATTGAATGAAACATACATTATATCTCTAAATTAATGTTGCATTGTAGATATTCTAAACAATAAAAATTATCATAATGAAGACATATAATCAAACAACATAAAAATTACTCATAACTTCTGATTTAACACCATATGGAAATAAAAAACTTTATTTGAAGATACGATGCAAACATCACTTATATAAATTGTCTTAGAAAACTATTCAAAATCACTCATATTTTCTTGCACACCATTAGAATTCACATCTTCAAATGAATGACTGGATGCAGACGAAGATGTTCCATATTCTTCTCTTTCATCAACTAGTGCCCCATCTTAGTCCACATGCATGCCCATCATTTCAGATTTCAAAATTCTTCTAGATCTATGACTGGTTTCAATAGACTCCCATCTCAACACTGTTCCTTTTGGTAACAACCTTTTCAGAATTTCTATCATCATAGCCAAGCCAGACACCAAATTGGTGTATGAGACCCCCTTGTTTGTGGGACAAGAGACCCACCTCCATGCAACGATTTGATTATTTTCTATGAAGGCATACCTACTCTAAGCCCTTCTGGTTTTTGAACCTGTGACCTCTTAGGAGGAAACACATGCTCTTAACCATTAGGCCTATTCATGCTCTAAGAAAGTGGATGTGATATCACTACTTTATTTATTTTTCTTTATTGTACTCTTATAGATGTTTGCACTTTGCAGCTTCAGTTATATTTTTTTAATTATTATAATATGAATATTGATCTATGTTATTATATTTATATAATAGCACATTGTTTATATCTATATTATATTGAACATTTGTTTTAAGCTTTGTTTAAATCTATCCCTTACTTTCCCTAAAAAAAAATTGATTGACTAAATTTTATAATATTTGTATTTTACTTATAACCCATCACATCACATTAGATTGACCTTGCTTACATGCCAAGGGAAACTTACCTCATCTCATTTCCCTACTATTAATTGCATTGCACTACAAGGTTATCTATTCTCGTCTTAGTAAAAATGTTGATGCTTTGCCTGCAAATTTTTGATGCTTACCTCCTCACCTTACTCCACAATTTTGGTGCTAAATTGACAATAGTCAGTTAGAGGGATGCATTAAATACTTAAGAAGAAAAACATTTTCTACCATATGTCACTAATATAAATTTCAAATAGGATCCACATTTGTTCCAACAATGCCCGTTGCATTTGATTTCCTTTCCTCCTTGATTATCCATTGCTTCTCTCCTCTTGTGTGGTAGTCATGTGGATGTTCAACTCCTTTTCTACTCCACCTCCATTTCCTTCATCTAGTAATGGTCTCACCCCAACCTCACCTACTACCATATATTAAGATGCAAATATAGTTTGTATGAAAACTATAAAATTGTTGTGTTGTAAAAACATCGTATTGGATATGTTATAACCTTCCATGAAAATGTCATGGTTATGCTATAACCAAAAGTTAGCTATCACAATAGGAATACTATAGCTAACAAAACAAGATTTATGTTTTTCCCTTCATAAGCCTCTTTGTTCCTTTGTCATCTCTTAATGTATCCATGGTTAAGAGCATGTGTTTCCTCCTAAGAGGTAACAGGTTCAAAAACCAGAAGGGGTTAGAGTAGGTATGCCTTCGTAGACATAATAATGAAATCATTGCGTGGAGGTGGGTCTCTTGTCCCACAAACAAGGGGGTCCCATACACCAATTTGGTGTCTGGCTTAGCTATGACCTTAAAATTGGATAAAAATAATAACTAGGATATAGATTGTTAGAAATTCATAATCTATATGGGTGAAAGCATGGAGTTGGGTTATACTTTTTGGCAAGAGATGGCATGCTTGGGTGGAAAAAATGGTTGCTTGACTGAGCCCTTTTAAAGCGCTCGATCGAGCCATTTGAGCACTTAAACAATGTAACCCTATGTTTTTTAGGAGCTCGATTTAGCCATGTCTTTGCGGTAGTCAAATGAAGGAGATTGGGTTTTGGATTTATTTTCTAGCTCAGGTAAGTTTTATTGTATGGAATTGAATTTCAATATGTTATTTATTAATTTATATGTCATTGTACTAATTTACTTCATTATTTCTTTTGTGCTTGATAATTATGTACAACACTAACATGTTGCCTTCAAAAAGGAAGAAATTACATTTCCATTGAAAAAGATCCAATACAATGCAATTTTATTTAGCAAAGAATTAATGCTCTTCAATTTCTTCTAGATGCAATGAAAGAAATTGGGTTGAAGAAAGGGGACTTTAGTGAATCACGTATGGCGAAAAAGGCAAAGGAACCCCAACCACCATTACACAGAATGATTGGAAAGGCATATATTGGGAGATTCAAAGACATCAAAGATCCATTAGAGGAGGAAAATCAGAAAAATGAAGCAAAACATATTGTGGAAGAAGACAATGATGAAACTCCAGAGGACGAAGAGTTTGGATTATGTGACATTGTTGATTAAATTTAAGTTATGCTTGGAAATCAAGCTCATTTTTGGAAACTATTAATTAGTTATACTTGTAATCTTTTGGCTTTGACATTTTATGAGAAGAATAAGCACTCAATTAAGGTTGTTATGTGTTCAATATTTGTATTATGTGATTTCACAATCATTTTTATGTTAATCATTATTTATTGGAAAAAAACAATGATTATTATTATTTTTTGACATGAAATTCATACAAAAAACTATTATTTAACCATTTTTAGTTAAAATTTTCTTATAAAAATTGTGATTTTGACATGTCATCTCTAGCAAAAAATTACAAAAAATTATCAAAACCTGTAGTTTTTTTAGTTATATTTATGTTAAAAATGGTTATTTTTTTGTCAATTGTTAAAAATTATTGTTTTAGAGACAATTATTTCATTTGGATTGAAATATTAATTAACGATGTATAAATATGAATAATATCAAAAATTCAAAATATCGACCTTCTTCTTTAAATAGAAAAACAATAAAAACCTCACTAAAAAAAAAAATAGAACCAAGAATATATGAAGAAGACCACTTCAAAAATTATTAAATTTAGAAAATAATTATTTACATTTCATACATTAGAAAATTTAAAGTCAAAAAATAGGTCTTTTAAAAAAATGGCTTGATATAGAATTACCACTTTTTAAAATCAACATGAAAATCACTACCATTCTAAAACGTAATGTACATAAAAAAATGTAAAGTGCCAAAAACTATGCTATAAAAAAGACACGTGTGTTCTGCATCACCCCTTTTGAAAATCGGGTCACTTTTTTGCTATCTCTACAAATCGGGTAACAATATTAGTTCCTGTTTCAAAGTTTACATTGTTCATGTTAGAAAATTCCCAATCTAATCTAAGAAACGCAAGCTAGGGATTACTGTCATCGACAATCTCAATCACTTTGAAGCCAGTGGTAGTGCACACTCCATCAATGTCAACCGTGATACCTGAAAATCTTCCTAGAGGGACAATATTCTATTGATTCGCCATCTACAACTGGATAGTTGACCATTGCAGCTTCGACTTACCCATCAATTCCCAATTTTTCTTCGGTAAGACATTGGCATCATATCTTAGATCCAAGATAACCTGATCCATGTCATATTCCTCAATCTATGTTGTAAGCCTCATTTTCTTTCCAGTACACTTCTTGCATCTATGTAGATTATTCGTTGCGTACATCTCAAAGTGTAATACCTCTTTAGGGGCACAAGAGTCTATCAATTCTGGAAATCCCTCTAAAATCTTCTAATTTCTCAACAACTTCATGCAAGTGTTTAGAAAAGACTTCAAAACATTCGAATCCACATCTTGTGTCGCAACCAGTACTATCTCATAGTTATCCTTCTCAGTTGGTTGTGCGGTAGAGGTCGAGGCTCCCTCATGCATAAAGCTTTACCTCGCCTCCATGAATACTTGGTTTTACTTTAGGATATCAAATGCAAGATATTTTTCAATAGTTTTTCTTGCTCATGTACCTTCAACTTCCTTTGTCCCATTAGCTTTATCATTTGTAATTATAGCTCCACTTCTTGTTACGATGTCGATGCACGGTTGATCCTCCCTTGGCTCAACGGTCATCATTTAGATATTTGTTGTAGGTTGTTGGTTTCTTTTCTCTTGCATCTTCACAATAATGAGGGAGCATTATTCTATCACATGATCAAAATACTTATAGTAATTGGGTTGTTGTAGGGTTCTGACAGTCTATTGTGAAGTGTCCTGCTTGTCCACAGTTATAACAAATGTTCTAGCCACATCCTCGAACATCTCCTCCTCCTCCCCTTTGAAATCCCTTGACCACTGTGCTAGCCTAGATCCTGATTTGTATGTCCCTCAGCTTGTAGTCTATAAGTGTTAGCAATACAATCCATCATCAATTCATAAGTTCGACAATTCTTCTCATCATGGCCTACTAATCTACAAAAGTTACAAAATAGTTTCTTTGAGGTCTATACATACTTATGTAATAGGTAGCAATCTTCAGAGTGATTTTGGCCTCTCCTTCTATAAATCTCACACCACAGACCTGGATTTACTGGATTAGGTGCTCCACTTGCCAAATAATCTCTGAACACAGGTCATTGATCCTTATAATGACCTTCTTCTTTGTATTTTGTACAACATACTTCTAATATGGTTTATTTACCTTTCTTAAGATCTTGCAATTCCAAGGTCAAATTAGCTAGCTAACTCTGGATCTATTGTACTCTTGCATTGTTTCCAGGAAAACTAGTGTCTTTTTGATCTGCTAGTCCCACTAAGATTGGAAGCTATCCTAGAAAGAAACAATCAAAGCAATTTGCGATTTCCTCTATGTATGATAGATAAGAGAGAAGCAAAGGGACCAACCTGGATCTTCCACTTGACTCTTCGCTTGATTTCTCTCCTCCATGATGGAGCTTGCAACTCTCCTCCTACTTGTCCCGCATAGAGAATACCTATAGAAACGAAGTAGCACAACACCATCAGAGCATCTCGATCTATGATATCATAAGCATTGCAGAATCAGAAATACAATGAGAATACAATGGAATTTACAAATAAAAAAATTCACAAATACACGATTGTATGGAGGAAAACTCAAAGAACTTTATTAATAATAGAAGAGAGGATTACAACCCAACTGCTTGATCCAACATCATCCTCCTAGCATCAAAGCCCTCTTCACCTCATTAAAAGCAAGATCACCCAACAATACAATGTTCCCTCTCAAAGACAAATTATCAGCACTTCCTTGCAAATTACAAAATTCCAGCCTCTAGATCTCTAAGATGAGGGATCCATTTATAGATGTTTGCAAGGGTGTGAGTCATCTCTGTGTTTTTTATTAGTGTCATTCCACTTGTAGTTCTTAGTTCCACTTGGAGATTTCTTGGATCTCTTACTCATCCCAGGGCAAATTCAGAGAGGCAAGTGTCGTAGGAGAAGTTTCTAGAAGATTCCATGAGTATCCACTTAGCAAATTGTCTCAGGCATTTTTCCATTCTCACTCATTACACCCCATAGAAGGCCTCTTCAGTATGCATCGCACTTGGCTAGTGTAGGAGTCAATATGCATCATACCTTGACAGTGGAGCAGTTAGTATGGTCCAGTTTTGGCCAGTTTTGAGTGGCTTTTCAGGTGGAACTTCTGGGGAATGATGTAATCAGTAGACCATGATCCTTTAAGGTATGAAACAACACTTTTAGGGGTTAAAGAGCCCTTGGTTTATCGACATATAATATTGGGGTTGCAGTGCCCAAATATGTCTATAACAATTGCACCCTAAAGCATGAAGTTGTAAATATTTAGATGTCAGGTGAAATGCTTTATCATGAGGATCTGAGGTATTCATACTGGAAGGTGATCTGTATAAGATACAATACAATACATCATCACAATATAATTTTCCATGATCTAGCTGAGGTGGGCATTCCCATGCTCATCTTTATATCATCATTTTCATGTACATAGAATAGATAATCGTCTGCAGTTGCAGACTGGTGATTCTTTATATGTAGAGTCATCATCCCTTAGCTTGGATGATCATCTGTGCAGCTTCGGTGTACACTTGATGTCTTTGTATTCCTGAGTATATCGCAGCCCAGATGGATGAAACTAGATCCGGGGTCTTCAAACTTGTTCAATCTTTGCCTGAAGTACAAGTCGATCCATGTGAAAAGATGTCTTGAAGTTGAACATGGAAAGACATCGCCTGATTACCATCCAATAATATAAGCTGTAAACAGGCGTGAGAGGAATCACTGATAATGAAAATGACCCTTAAGGTACTACAGTACAATTTACATGGTGTGAATATATGATGCAATGTCGAACACCACGCAAAATCTCTCAGTCAAAGGCGAGTGATGTAAACCTACGCTGGAAGTGAGAAACTTACCATTGAGGCATGCAAGCTTCAAAGTACTGAAAGGGTTGTTTCTAAGTCAACTTCTTGGATAATGAGCTGATGTCAACAAGAAGTGACCTGTCGTAGGAGGGCCTTAATGTATCCCACATCAAAGACACGAAATGAAGTAAATGATTTTTGGAGGTGAAAACGGCCTGACGATACAAGGTTCAAGAATGGCGGTCACGAAAAATGGAGGGTGGAGGTATTGCAGTGGATGAGGCATTAACTGGATGGTGAATTCTCTGAATGACTTCTCTTGAACATATCGGTGACACTGAGATGGATTGGTAGCGTTAACCCCAAAAGATGGATGGTACGACAGACCAACAGTGATATGACTGGTGAACGAAATAACCCAACCTGACTCAATCATGGTGATGGAGTGAAAGTGTCATGTTCAAGAGCGACCTGCTACCAATAAAATTATTTAAGTTTTCTTCCGTTTTTCCCCAGTCATTTCTGACCAATACCTCTTCATTTTTGTCAATCTTGAGGAGGATAACATATGCTTGTTCTATAATTTTCCCTTTGGACAAACCTGTCGCTATGTTTTAGCGAGCCTAGTGACAGTGAAACTCATTCTTGTCTGGGCGGACAAGTTTGTCGCTATTGTTTTAACGAGTTTAATGATAAGGATAACTCGGTCCTTTTCATTTTTGGAGATTTTGAAAAGGGACGAAAAGGAAACTCCAGCAGTCCTTTTTCATAGCATAATCCCTTAAGTCTGAAAAAGTATAAAATAATACGTAAGCGATTATTTTTCGATCACTTTAGCGAGCTGAAAAAACAAGTTCTCGATCTTTTTGTGGGATAATCCCTTGGGTCCAAAATATTAAAATATGTAGGAGGGATGACACTTCCAATTACTTTAGCGAGCTAGAGAGGCCAGTTGCTTGACAATCTTTTCATATTTAATGAGTCTGAAAAGAGTTTAAAGTGGACTCATTTTTTGAGGAACATGTGGTGTTTAGGGTAGAAACTAGTTCCGAGTAAGCTTGGAACTTAAAACATGGTGATGTGAAGAGGGTGGCTAACAGGACCACTCATCGCAGATGTTCCTCAAAAGGGCAAACAATCAAGTGGAAGCATATAATCGGCCAAAAGAATGGAGGTGATGGCAGGAACACAACCAAGGCTCAAAAGGTTGATATTATGGCAACCACAAAGGTTATTTACCAAAGGTAGGTTTATTTTTTAATGAGCTTGAACCATGCAATAACATTGCTCATTTGGCAGGTTCATTTTTTAAAGGGCTTGAACCTTGCGGAAACATTGCTCATTTGGCAGGTTCATTTTTTAATGAGCTTGAACCTAGCAGAAACATTGCTCATTTGGCAGGTTCATTTTTTAACGAGCTTGAACCTTGAGGAAACATTTCTCATAAGTGGGTTTATTTTTTAACGAGCTTGAACCTTGTGGAAACATTGCTCATTTGGCAGGTTTATTTTTCACGAGCTTGAACCTTGCGGAAACATTACTGATAACAGCAGTCAAAGATGTCCCTCATTTGTAGGTTCATTTTTAGTGAGATTGAACTCTACGATAACATATGCTCAGTTTATTTTTTATGTAAGCTAGGAACGACCAAGCTAAAAATCTAGAAAAACTAGAAAGTTAAGAAACTACTGAGGTTAGGTAGGATGGTTTCGTCCGCGGAATGGTTCAAACGCTTCCTTTGCTTTGTCTACACACTCCCGACAAAACTAAATGGTGGGTCAGACCAATCACCTAACCTAAGAAGTTGAAAAACTAGAAAGCTAAAAAATCTAAAAGCTAAAAATTTAAATTGGTTGTTTTTCGCCTGCATAAAAAGGTTTGCATGCCCCCAGGCATCGAGAAAAGGAGAGTCTCTGGTAACCATATGGGGATCACTATGGTTAAGTAGGATAGTTTTTGTCAGTGGTTAGAAAAAAAAACACTTCCTTGGCTTTGTCTACGTGCTGCAGACAAAGGTGAGTGGTGTGTCAGACCAATCTCTTAACTTATAGGGAAACCTATCTTTTCAGCTAGGTTCGTCTGCTGAAGCAGACCAGGGTGCATGCCCCTTAAGCTTTGTTACATTCACTGGACTACTCGCTGCAACCAAGTGGATGAAATGAAGGTTGAAGAGACACTCTTGATGCAAAAGGACCATTTAGGGATGATGTTTGTCTCGAAGATGTGTTTGAACCAGGAAATGAAAGTTGGTTAATAGTGACAATTTTGCCTTCATGCGGGAAACACATCACTCGAAAGTGTGTTGAGACAATAGCTTCCATGTTGTAAATATAGTCATGCCCAAGGAGGAGATTGTAATCTAATGGTCCTTGGACTACCATCACGTTCAAGTGAATGGTTTTCCTTCTCAAAGTTATTGGTAACTTAGGAAGGATCCCTAACGGTTGACTGGTTCCTTTGTTAAAGCCTGACAAATTCTAAGTAACAGGCATAAGCGATGGCGAACCAAGAACTTTCCAAGAAGTTGAGGAAAGGATACTCATTGAAGCCCCTTCATCTATGATAGTGCCAGACACAATCATTTTTTGAACTTGTACTATGATTTAGAATGGTACATTAGAAGGAAGGTGGGATCTTGCTAGTCAATTCCAATCGAAGGAAGTGACTACACTGCTTGGAGGGGGTACCGAATAAACAATTGAATTAACTCCTTGAGTAGCGGGAACTGGGGATTCACTTCGTGTTGTGAAGGAATAGGTGGATTTCCCCCAAGTTCATTGGAATCTGTATTAACAAAAAGAATTTGAACGATATCATTCTCATTCTCTTTGGAAATTGTATCATCTGAAGGTGGACCTTCTGAAGGAAATACTGGGTCGACTACCATCTCAACCTACTAAGTTTGGTCCGGTGTGGACTTAGAAGATTCACCTTCAACGATAGGCATTTCGACCAACGATTGATTTATGTCAGTCGGATTTTCAACTAGTAAAGGACTTGAGGTGAGTTTCTTGTATCCATATGGAAGTCGCTGCAGTGAAGAAAGACAGTTACGTAAGACTCTTTTGGCCAATAAGGAAGGTGATGGTCCCCTTCACATAATCCACATGGAATTTTGACCTTTCCTTTCTGTCCAGGGACTTCATTTTTACTAGTTGATGGTGTGCTATCAACATGATCACCAGAGGTTGATGACACCAGACAGTGCGGACGGGGAGACCATTTTCTCAAGATCTGCAGAAGGCAAGGACAATCTCGATGAAAATGGTTTCCTTTGCAAATTATACAAGGATATTTGGGAGATTTAGTGTGTGGATTTTCACCAAATGATTCATGGTTTCCCCCTTGGTTAACTAACTTCTTCTTATTCTTCTCAGCTACTTGGTTACTAGTGTCACTATTTTCACCAAGTGAAGAGGAAGAAGGGGAGGGAGAAACAAACAAAGTAGAAGGTGAAGGGTCAAATTCAGTATCAAATTGTTGTTGATTCGATTGCTGAGGAATTACAGTATTTTGAACGATAGAGGTTGAGAATAGCCATACCGTCAGACCAACTGTGATTCTTTGAAGGGACAATGTGGCCATATAAGGAGCACCAATACTTCCCCAAGGAGAAAATGGACTAGGATTCCCCTTGAGAAGGATTCCATGATTGGTGGACTCCATTATCTCAAACTAAGATCAACGAAGGAACAAGGATGTTATTCCGAATTTAATAAGTTTTAATGATGCTTTGACACAACTTTGCTTTTTCAATTTTTAAGAATTGCAAAAAAGCTAAAGATGACTCTAGTCCCCTTCGATTTTTAATGAGCCTGAAGTGACAAGTGCTCAGATGGACCTTTTCTTTTAAGGAGTCGAAAAGGAACGAAAGTGACTACTCTGGAGATGTAGATATAAGGATTACCAAACCAGTCGCAAAACTGCAATATACACCTTGGTGGTAAATTAAAGAGAAATTACCAAGGACTTATATATGGCAGTCAATATTCCTGAATGTTGTGTTCAGTGCATTGCGATCGATAGGGTAGCAAACATGGCTTCCTATGGATAATGGATATAAGCCTATTGTGGTTTCCCAATATATACTCGACGGTACGGGGAGCACAAGTCCATGCTAGTACTTTTCATATCAAAGAGGAGGAATCGCCCAACCTTCGATGAAAATGATATTTACTAGATTTTACGATGCTGAAACACGTCTCTCACCTAGACCTCTAGATCTGTTGTGTTAGGCTTCAAAGCGTTGTTAATTTCATTGAGATTTATTTTAGAGTTGATCTTGTTTAGAAGTTTGTCTTTCAAGGTTCACCACGTGATGTAGATGTAAAATTCCTAAATATGCAATCTAACATGATAAACAATCGTTGTTTATTTTCAACAATGAAAATCCTAGCTACTAAGGAAAGAAGATTACGATTATTTCAAATAAAGAGCAAAGAGCACACACTAAATGAAATTTTCCTATATCATTTTTTGCACACAATCTAAATGCAAATGCAAATGCATGTATTTCTTTTTCATTCCCTTAATGTGAGGAATGCCAAAAAGGAAAACTAAGTATAGATCTGAACTATTTTCTTCAAAGCAACATTTTGACAATTTCTTTTCAAAATGGAAAGGAAGACTAAATGACACTTTTCAATTTTGAATATAAAATGCTTTCGACACTTCAAATAACAATAAATCAAATTAAATACAAAACAAAAAAGTTTAATCGACTATCTAAAGAAGGAAGACTTTACGACACTTCTCTTTTTTGACAAAAAATGACAGTTCGATTTAAGTAACTTTTTGACAATAGATTGTAAATGATGGAAAAATACATAAAAAAAAATTACTAATCCTTATCAATGGAGGTTGAACTATGTAAAACATGGAAGCTTCAGTAATGAGATATTGTTCATAAGCAATAGAACAATCAAATAGAGCTGAAAACAAGGACAAAAACCCCAAATTTCAAGGAGAGAAATAGGATTACTTAGACATTGCACCTATGCTTCACAGAAACAGGGATGTATCTCACCTGCTACACACGAGAAGTGCGATGCATACTGGCTTCTAGTTACAGAAAGTGCAATGGGCCAGGGAGCGCAGCTGAGATGGGTTTTGGTTCAAATTTACAGCTGATTTCAGTGGATTAAGGTGAGCTATTATAGACAATAAATAGCGAAGTACAGGGGTATGATATTGGGAGGTTAATGAGCTACACAAGGGAATCTAGGATGCTTGTAAGTCAGATGTTTAGTTCATAAACTAAACCAGAAATTGACTGAAGCAACATTCATCTACTTTGAAATTGCATAGCAGAAGTAGTTCGAAGGCTATCTGGCTAACTTAAGGCTCCATCTATAGTTTATAAAGTAAACAACAACAACAAACAAACAAAATATTCACCATTTTGTTTCCGGGAAAACTAGTGTCTTTTCAATTTGCTAGTCCCACTAGGATTGGTGGCTATCCTAGAAAAAAATAATCAAAGCAATTTGTGATTTACTCTATGTATGATAGATAAGAGAGAAGCAAAGGGACCAACCTGGATCTTCCGCTTGAATCTTCGCTTGATTTCTCTCCTCCCTGATGGAGCTTGCAACTCTCCTCCTACTTGTCCCACTTAGAGAATACCTGTAGAAATGAAATAACACAACACCATCAAATCATCTCGATCTATGATATCATAAGCATTGCAGAATCAAAAATACAATAGCATACAATGGCATTTACAAATAACAACATTCACAAATACACGATTGTATGGAGGAAAAATCAAAGAACTTTATTAATAATAAAAGAGAGGATTACAACCTAGCTGTCTGATCTAGCATTATCCTCCCAACATCAAAGCCCTCTTCACCTCATGAAAAGCAAGATCACCCAACAATACAATGTTCCCTCTCAAAGACAAACTATCACCACTTCCTTACAAATTACAAAATTCCAACCTCTAGATCTCTGAGATGAGGGATCCATTTATAGATGTTTGCAAGGGTGTGAGTCATATCTAGGTTTTTGATTAGTTTCATTCCACTTGTAGTTCTTGGTTCCACTTGGAGATTTCTTGGATCTCTTACTCATCCCTGGGCGAATTCAGAGAGGCAAGTGTCATAGGAGAAGTTTCTAGAAGATTCCATGAGTATCCACTTAGAAAACTATCTCAGACATTTGTCCATTCTCACTCATCACACCCCACAGAAGGCCTCTTCAGTATGCATCATACCTGGCTAG